>VMBQ01004533.1:0-81556 GCA_007657795.1 Dreissena rostriformis
GACATTACGATATACACACTATAAATAACGCAAGAAGATTGATAATTGTATATATAAAATATATACAATTCACTACGCATGCACGATTTGCAGTCCTGGGTTTACCACGTGACGATGATGATCAATCTTCTTGAGTTATTTATAGTTAACTGGTAGTTACCTGGTAGACATACCCAGAAAAAATAAAAACATAAAAAAATAAAGTAAAAACAAAAAAACAACTTTTTTCAAGTTATGTTATATACCAGTCGTGATATTTTAATCAATATAAACTAATAATTGTAAACAAATACGGTATTTTAGAACTTTTCTTTTGTCGTCAATCGTGGTTTACAGTCCCTTTAAAAGTAAATGAATGAAATAGCATGGTCGAATTCATCAATTAAACCACGAAACATTCACCAGAATTCAAATGCATCCCCTTTCTCCGAAAAGTGCTAACAAATGTTTACTTTATATATAATTACTACATAGGGATCTTAAGATTAGTAAACTACTACTGGTGAATTATCAACGATTATCCTCAGACGATAAACTGAACATAATGAGGTACACACGCCCATATATTAATAGTGTATTTTTTGTTCGTTCTGTGAAATATTCAACCCCATTTTAATGAACGAGTTGGACTGAAAGAAATCGTTATATATATAAAGCTTAAACTGTATTGGCATTTTAAACAAAATAACCCTGACAGATTGATAATCATTGTGAAAACCATTTTACAATTATTATTTAATGCTACTTACATTTGAAATACATTTAAGAAATATATCTTAGAAAACACACACTGCAAGATGAATTATTAAAATAATTCCTTACGCTACCCTTACAGCGTAATTATCACTATTTTAAAAACGTATTACGGATGCCTTTTGTGTTGTTTTATGCAAACACACATTGTTAAAGAATTCACCAAACATGTGTCGCTTTCTGTATGTGATGTCATATTACATGGACAATTCTTAATTGAACTGTAATGTACGCTTCTGTTAGTGTATAAGACGTTATTATTTTATATCCTTAAGTGCTTTTAAAGGATCAAGTTGCTTAAGCCCTATACATAGCAATTGTCTTACTAATTATATATCACTCAATGCATATGTCGTTATTACTGATTTGATGTTTTAATGAGCATTAATGGTTTCCAATACTTCCAGAAATGTTCTCTGATAATCATATATTTTTCAGACATACAATTTAATCTGCTAAACCACCTGAATATAATACGACTGTTATGAAACCAACTGTCATACGAGGTTATGACATATTGCACTTCACGCAACATACGAACTGTTTTGAAACGATTCATTAAAGCATATCTTTATAATATATAGACATTTCTTCAAGACAAACCTTCAATTTCATATAGAAATAACTCCCCAAACATGTTCCAGTATGGTTTCCGTAAGACCTTTCCGGCTGTTGTCCAGTGAGGGATGAGTTGGGATATAGGATTTCATGGGACGCAATTGCATATGACACCAAAAATAACGACATAATCAGAAAAAATGCATCAGGTCCTTAACCTAAGATAAAATATAACGAGACGATTATTAAGATAAGTGTTCAATAACCATTAATAGAGCTGTTACGATTCACTCATCATTCGATTCGACTCGATTTCGATACCAAATGGTCCGATTCGATTATTTTCGATTTGATTCAAATTAAACTATTTGCTGCTTATTTTGCAAACTATGTCATGTTTTGTTTGTACAGGGCATGAATTAATATGTTTGGTATTTGTTATTAACTTAATATGTTGTACATTTAACGTTTTTTTATTTTTGAAATAAAATTTAAAAACGCAAAATTGTTTTATAAGTAACAAATTTATTGTACAAAACTTCCTGTTGAGTTATTCTTAAATAATATAAAATGCACAATGTATCACATGTGTATTACAGACAAAAAGAACAAATAAAGCATGTAAGTATATAAACAACTTCCAGTTGACTTCTTTACAGAATGCACACAGGTTAGAAAAACAAACCATATGTATTGAGGAAAAAAATGAGATCAAAACATCACATGGGTATAACTAAGTAACAGTAATTTACGTCAACAAAACACGTTTTGCAAGTTGCCTTTGCATCGGAACCTTCGCGAAACCCGCAATGTTCCCATACTTTTGATTTTAATTTTGACGGTGCGTCTTTCAGCGTGATTGAAGAAGCCATTATACCGGCTGATGTAATGCTCAGCATGTTATTCATTCATTTATTGGATGACATATTGGCTTTTGACCAATCACAAGACGTATTACAAATGACAAGACGGATGTGGAGAGTAAGGTTTAAAATGCGGATCAATCGGGATTGCAGTGAATCGTATCGAAATTGGCCGTATTGGTATCGAAATCGAATCGGCGGCGTTAAACCAGTTTTTCGATGCATCGAACCGAATCGTTACAGCTCTTACCATTATGAGCATATCCTATATCTAGCAGTTATGTGGAATATACTATTTTGATTTCTTATGGTATTCTGTCGTTTTTGTTCATTTATTGTATACATACGTTAAATGTATTCTTAATTAAATTTGATCATACGAGTATTAAATATATTGTCAAAATTAGATATATAAACGTACATACCATTTCCCTTATCATGACAAGTTTGGGTCCGAGAGTTTTGTGTATCGAAAATATATGCATTAAACGAAGACAAAACGTGACAATATTGAGCGACAAGATCACATGCCCAGCCACGAGAGTGCTATCATATGGCAGGAAACGAAGTATAATGCCAATTATAAAAATCAGCACACTTGTATTGTCCACAATGTTCCACAAGTCAGTAATATAATCGGCCTTTGCAACAAACTGAAAAGAACACTGGTGTTTTAAGCATACACAATATTAGATACATTGAAATAATTGCACTCACTTTGCTTTTTAAACTGATTCCATAATAAAACTACTCGTGATATTATATAACTTGTATTGCTTGATTTATACAATCATTTTAGCCGTAAGATGACACGTGAATTACAATATTTAAATAACAATTTCCAAAGTAAAATATGGTATGAAGAGGAATATCAATAGTATTTTTGCTAAACATTGAAACGTGTTAATGCAATGCAAATTCGCTCACTTCGCTCATATATTTATATAATTAGTGTGGACTACGTTTTAAATGAGCCAAGTTTGTGGCGTGATTCGTTTGAATGGCGAGCCAACCTGGAGACAGGTATATGATGTGATGCAAATGGCCAGTTAAAAAACTGTACAAGGGCCGAATGGGGTCACCTACAAAGTGTTCAAGGCATGTCCATTATTTTGTAAGCGTTTGTGGAAGATGTTGGGGGTAGTTTGGAGGAAGAAAGAGGTTCTCTCATGATGATAGAAGGCAGAAGTTATCCTCCCACTTAAAGAAGATTAAGTTCTGAACAATTCTATTTTTTAATTTGGACCAATCGATCACTAACTGGTTTTATCACCAGAAAGGTATCGTTACCGGCTGCACTGTCTCAAGTATACTGTTTGTCATGGCCATGAATCTTATCATCAGAGCAGCAGACGGAGTGATGCGTTTACCAAGACTAAAAACAGACATGCGTCTTCCGCTTCACAGAGTTTTCATGGATGAAATGACGGTGACCAATGTTTCGCATATATAGGCGCGTTAGATCTTGCCACGCGGACAAACAATGGCTTTTAAACTTAGTAAATCCAGAGCGCTGATTCTGATGAGTGACATTGTGTAGTGCGCTGTGCTGAAATTTCAAAGGAAGATCTACCGCAGCTGGTTGACATATTAATAAAGTGCCTAGGCAGATGTTTTGTGTCTCGCCGGGCGATAAGAACACTTTTAAACGTATAAATAAGCAGATCCTGATGGTTTAAAGAACATTAAGAAGACGAGACTCCCATGCGAGTTCAAGGCATGAATCTTCCAGCATGGTCTACTGCCTTGCATCGTGTCTTCATCTTCATTGATGTTGCATGAGATACCATCCTAAACGGTAGAAAATTTTAAAGTGATGATCAACAAAGTCGCCGGCGTCGGTTTGGACTTCCTCAATCATTCTCCAGCACATAACTCTGCAACAAATCAGGGATGTTGCAACTGCCACTGTCTTCTCTTGTCGAGGCGTATACGATTAACAAGGACAGTCTGGTGGTTAAGTATTTGTGACGTCAACGCCATTTGCCGCAATTATGTATGTTTTACGTTGACGTCATCATCATTATTGTTGTTTACTTTTATCAGACGTTATTAAAGGATCGAACCAAACAGACGTGTTGTTAGTACATAAGCGAAGTACCATTACCACAATAATATTGGTGCCGTGAACAAACGATACAATGAATCTTCAGAAATTACATGCGATTCGAGATGGACATCGAGGAGTAATTCAGCGTCATTTGCAGAATATTGAAGATGCGAAGTCAGATTCGACGCTTATAGAGTTTTCTACCATTCTCGAAGCATTGGAGACGAAAATGAAGATTTTAGAATCAATCAATGAGAAGATCCTGTCTCAAATAGAAGTCGACGGTATTCAAGAAGAGATGCTAATGACGGAACAATACACGATTGACATGGAAATCAAATTTCGGAAATTAAAAGCCTTCCTGGAACAACAGACTCAGCCCAAAGTACAAGCACCACCGCCGTTATCGTTACGAGAAAAATCATCGATCCAAGAGAATAACCAACAAGCGGAGCAGCCTCGTCCTTGGTTCAGTCATTAAACTTCCGCTGGGACTCAGATCAACACGAACGCTCTTCCGGCGACCAGCAGTATCGTAAGTAATGACTTACATTCGCATAGACTTCCTAAACTAACATTGCCTTCATTTGACGGAGACATACTGAAATGGCAGACGTTTTGGGATTGCTTTGAATCAACAATTCATTTGAACAATCATCTTACGGACGTTTCAAAGTTTGCCTATCTTCAATCTCAACTTGAGGGAGCTGCTGCGCATACAATTGAAGGATTTGCGTTGACGAACGCCAACTATTCACGCGCTATAAGCCTGCTACAGAAGCGATTTGGTAGTCCGCACCGCATTGTACACGCCACCATGCAAGCTTTGATCAAGTTACAGGCTCCGTTAAACACGTTGAATAGCATGCGCAACTTTCATGACAAAATGGAAACTTACATACGAGGCCTCGAGTCACTAGGTCAGCATCAAGACGGATACGGAACTCTATTGGTACCAGTCATTTTAGATAAGATGCCGTCAGAAGTAAGAAAGAGTCTTGCTAGAGAACATGGAGATTTGAACTGGCAATTGGGAGATCTTCGACACGCATTGGATCAAGAACTCAATATAATGGAGGCCGGAAGTGCGTGTAATATACCGGAAATGACGGAGTTTGTCAGCACAGCATCATTCTACGCTGGGTCGTCAAAACCGAATGACCAACGCCAAAGACATCAAAAAGTAAGTCAAAATTCGATTTCTTATGATGTGCAATGTGTGTTCTGCGGTGGAAATCATAAACATAAGGACTGTGTGAGTGTTCCTGACATGAAATCAAGATATGAACAAGTGAAACAGAAGCGACTCTGTTTTAACTGTCTCGGACTACATCAAGTTTCAAAGTGCACATCTCGAAAACGGTGTCAAGTGTGTACGAAAAAACATCATACGAGTATATGCAGCAACATGAATACCCAGGAACACAGCCAAGAACCGGAAGTGTTGCCAACCAGACCGGAAACAACTGTTCTTCATTCCTCATCACAGAGACATAAACAGGGCGTTCTTTTGAAGACAGCCATTAGTACTGTGTACTCTGGTCAGATACACACCGACGCATGTATACTGTTCGATGAAGGAGCACAGAATTCGTTCATCACTGAAGCGCTTGCACGTGAACTTGAAGTGAAGAGAAATGGAACAGAGACCATTCGACTGGCAGCATTCGGCGACAAGAAAGATCGGATTCTGCACTTGGAGACAGCTACCATCGATCTGATCTCTGACCGGAAGGAGCGTATACCGATCAATGTGCTGATTGTTCCAACCATAGCTACCCCGATCAGCACGCGTCTCCAACACACTGCTGCACGTTTGCCCTATCTCAGCAAGTTGAAACTAGCCCATCCAGTAACTGAACGTGACGATTTCCACATTTCATTGCTGATAGGCGCTGACCACTACTGGGACATTATCGAAGACGAGGTAATTCGCGGAAAGGGGCCTACGGCAGTGAAGTCGAAAATAGGGTACCTGTTATCTGGATCAGTCGGAGCAGACGAAAAAAGTTCGAATCACGTTCTCAACGTTATTACTTCGCATGCAAACGAAGCGAGTTCACTAGAACGATTTTGGTCCTTAGAAAGCCTGGGGATCATTCCTCCAACAGATGAGCCAGAGAAACGTGACCGCTTGAATACCTACCAGCAGACGTCCATCGAATACTCTGGTAACCAATACACGGCGTCTCTACCGTGGAAACACGACCATGAGCCGTTACCATCCAACTACTACGTAGCTAAAGGAAGAACGGAGAGTACGATTCGAAGGTTAAGCCGGAAACCGGAAATGCTTCAGAAATATAGCGACATCATTACCGAACAAGAGGAAAGAGGATTTATAGAACGAATAGACGAAAGCGCACCATCTTCTTCGATCGTACATTACATTCCTCACCACCCAATCATGAAAGAGTCTTCTACAACGCCCATTCGTATTGTATACGATTGTAGCTGTAAACAGTTCCCCGGCCAACCGAGCCTTAATGACTGCCTAGAGTCAACACCTCCTATACTCAACGACTTGACATCAATTTTACTGCGATTTCGCCTACATAGATATGCAGTCAGCACAGATATCGAGAAAGCGTTTTTGCATGTGGGCTTACATGAAAAGGATCGCGATGCTACACGATTCCTGTGGTTGAGTGACCCGAGCGATCCAGAGTCCCCTCTACGCAGCTACCGTTTCAAAACGGTATTATTTGGCGCGACGTGCTCACCCTTCATACTGAATGCGACACTTCTCAAACATCTAGACGAGAACAAGATGAATCCTGCATCACACACTTTGAGAGAAGATTTGTATGTTGACAATGTCATATCAAGCTTTAGTCAACAATCTGAACTTGTCAACTACTTTCGAAATGCCCGAGCTTTGATGAATAGTGCCAGTATGAATCTGCGTTCGTGGACATCCAACAGTAAAGCCCTAAGGGACATCGCCGCAAGAGAAGGTGTGCTCGATGCAGATGAGTTGACAAAAGTACTCGGCATGCGCTGGAAACCGGAAGAAGATACCATGTCATTCATAAATCGTGACATACCAACTTTGCACAAGTTGACCAAGCGAGATATCCTACGATACTCATCACAGATCTACGATCCACTTGGGTTATTAAGTCCTGTAACTGTGAGAGCCAAGATTCTGCTTCAAAAACTTTGGAGAGACAAGGTCGATTGGGATGTGCCGCTACCATTGGACGTTCAAGAAACGTGGCAACAGCTAGCCGAAGACCTTAACACTGTCACCAACTTTTCATTTACAAGGCAGTACTGCAGTTCAAGTTCCAATGTGTGTCTCCATGTTTTCGTGGATGCTAGTATACGATCGTACGGGNGTTTCTCAAGGACATTAGGGTGGTGACATTACAAAATCCTCTGTGATAAAACAGATGTCATAGAGAGGTTAAAACAAAAGCATTAAGCTCTGTCCAAGCCGGTAGACTTACATTATGTCAAAACCGTGGCAACGATCAAAGAAGGACCGACAAGAGAAAAAGCATGTGCTCCAGATGGTGCCAATGAGTGGGAAGATAGCGTTTACCAGGGCATAAAAAGACCTACAGTTTCCTAACATCGCACATATCACCCTCGTATAGTCCTCAGCTCGACGAAACTCGGAAGTTAGTGACAATTGATCTAAATATGCCCCTGGAATAGCGGTGTGAACTGGCTGATGAAAGAAAACTGCTGAAATGTGCAGAACTGTGTAAAGCTGGCTGGTGTGTCCAAAGTGACCATTTAAGATGGAAGCCCTTGGTTTCCCTGATACATCCATATGTTGTCAACTGAATAGTTCATGCAGCAAACTAATACGTAAGAAGGTTAATAAACATATTTGTTTACAATCACCCTTGAAGCTAATTGTCAAATTGTCAAATGTCCTCATGCTTATTTACCTTTAACATGAGATGTTCAACGACTTTACTTTTTTCTATGCGTACTCCGGTATCAAGTAGTTGTTCCAGAATGTCCACTCGGTTTTCTCTAATTGCAAACAACATCAGGAAGTCTTCGTTCTGAAAACATTCATTCGAAGCACATACAAGTTTTGTTATATTGCTTCTATGATTCGATAATATTAATAATAGAAGAAAATAAAACAAAGAATAGCGAAGAACAATAGAAGAAGAATACTTTTTTGACAAACAATTACCCGTACATAACACAATAATAATTTATACTACTGTTGACACCTTTGTGCAAAAAATAACTATCGAATATGTACTTGGATGCAATTAACCAAATACTCTTGAAAGCATAATATAATAATAAGTCCGTGGTAACACATCATGGGCTACAACGTATATGTGCGCTACTCGCCGTAATAACTATAGGCATGTTATAACTTTAGGCATATATATATATATATATATATATTTGTGTGTGTATGTGTGTGTGTATGTGTGTGTTTGTTTACTCTAGAAAGCATAATAAATCTATTTCCAAACACGGTCTTTCACGCTGTTTGTAGTGTATCGAAAACATAAAGCTTTCCCCGTACTTGTGGGATCATAAATTAATGTACAATATTGAGACGCTTGCAAACCACAATGCATTCTAAAAAACTAAGCTTCAAGTAAATAGTAAGAATTGTACAAATACCCCAAAAAATAAAAACCGACATATAACAAACAGTTCGTACAATAATAACTCCTAGCCAGGGCAACATAAAAAAAGTTATTCTATATAGACCACCGTATTTCAATGAGGCGCCTTTGAATGCAAAACAACTGTAATTAGACGTGAAGGGTTGTGTTAATTTATCTTTTGAAACGCCGCATTGTTTAATAATAAGGTTATCTAGACTTTAGTATAGGAATATTAAATACTTGCATACATATTTTTGTTGTTGTGTTTTCATCACATTTTGCCCTTTCAGGAAAGCACGTACAATCGCCCCCTCGATGTCCTGAGTGCGAGAATCATGTTCGAAGTCGAGCAAGGAAATAAGTTGAAATTGGTGCACGATTTATCTTATTCGTTTGGTATATCGTTCAACTTTGGCAGGTTTAAACATATTTTCAATCTTCTCTTTCACATTTTCTTCTGCAGAACTATCTAATTGTCCTAATTGTCTGCCAAATGAAGAGTAAAAATATGTTCAACACTTAAAAGATGTCATATTGTATTCATCTAAACCTGTTGTACAAATTAAAATATATATTACTTAAACAACGAGATAAATGTCACGTAATTTTCAATATATTATGTATACCGTGATTTTTATACCACCCCACATACTAAATCAGCGTTAAACCGTATCATTCATGCATACCAAAAGTCCGAAGTAGTTTCCAGAAATTTAAATTTCATTAGTTAGTCATTGAAATGATAATTGAATGAACATATTTACGTTTAAGCAAAACAAAGTCATAACAAACCGTAAGTTGCCAGATTTATTATATTATGTTTTTTGTCGAAATTAAATATTAAATTTGAATAATGTTTCATATTCTACCATATTTCAAAGACTTGTCAGCGTTGAACGGTTCTCGAATATGCGTTATCATAATAATACTGCTTGTGGATACAAAAATAATGTTCAATACAACGCAAGCTTGATATGGTAAAAACACTTCTTGCATACCCAAACCAACTTAAAGTAACAATAAAGGTGACATTCCGTAATTATTTACCGATTTTTAAATATTTATTTCATATTTTANGTAAAAATTAGACCAGTTTATAGGAATAATAATTGGATTTGTCACCTTTATTGTTACTTTAAAGCTAGAAAAAAATAATCGTTTCTTAAATTAAATTTTACATACGAACATCTTACACATGTCGTTTATTTAATAATGCAGCCATGACATCATTAATATAAATTGTGATGATTATATGATTGTACATGTTTATATTTACCCCTATGTGCATTTAGACTATTCAATTGTGTAAACATATACGTTTCGGCTTTATGAAAGTTCTCTTCAATGGCAAAAAAAGGAGGAAGAAACTGCTTTTATATTATAGATAGTGCTAGGTGCTATTTGTCCTATCCTTATACCGCGGATGAAAAACCCTACCGGTGTAAAAGCGAAAGGTATAGCGGGGTCGAGCAAAGTCGCAGGCAGTGAAAATGCTGACTGTAAAACGGATAAAAATGAAACCAATAGCAACAGGGCCAAACCAAGCGATGCTCATGGTACAGGTAGTAAACATTTATAATGACTATGTACTTGTGAGGAATACATGTACGATACAGAAATATCAAAAACCTAATAGAGCATAGAATACTTTGTTAGTATTTTCGTAATGTACAATTACTTTTTTGTTTTTGTGTGCAACAAAAGCATAAAAAGGACACGTTTGGCAAAACTACAATGTAAAAACAAAAAAACATATATTTAAAAAATGTGTAATGAATTTTGAGAAAAAAAGAAGAAAAAAGTGTTTTTCGGACATCGAAACATGTTGAACATATTTATTCGATTATGGATAATAATAAATTAAATTGGTAACATAATTAAGTGCTTGTAACGCTCTATTTAAATAATAGTGTATATGTTAGTTTAAACAACTAATAAGATCATTTTCAAAAAATACAAAAAAAAATATGAACTCGTTCCTTTGGAGACGCTGAACAACTTGTTTTAAATGTAATTATGCAACTGTTCTATAAAACAAATTAACCCCGCCTACTTTCCGAATATCAGGGTTTCAAACAAAATGAATTCCCAGTCACAGTTAAAACATTTATTTTTCATAAATAATTAACAAGCTATGATCTTAATATTTAACATAATTTATAAACAAAAGCTAAATAAAATCTAAATTCAATTTTACAAATCAACATATTAACATTTACTTTCATTCAAAAACTGCATTTATTTCAAGATATACCTTTAAATACAATTACCAAAATAAGTCCAGTCTTTTGTAAACAATTCATTTCGTATAGTCATCAGACGTTCAACAGTGTATTTTGTAAAACATAAGTCTGTGTACATGGTTTCTTTCAAGTTGCAACTATTTATGATAAAATCGGGCAATGTGCGCAAAAACAGATCTAAGTATAACTTGTGAATACGTCATACAATTATTCGATGGTTGCGACGCATTGCCCATTGTCTGTTAAATAATAAATAGACTCGTCAAAACAGCAACATTTAATTCGTTTTGTCTTGATGGAAAAAAGTGATAAAAAACTCACATCTTAAAAGTCCACTGTTCTCGATTCTTGTCAATCCACTTTATAAACCGCTTTACGTCCTGTGTGTTTTTTATGTTGAGTGTTACATCTATGCGTAAATCATTCGCACTTACAGCCTGTTTCAGTGCGTGTTAATAGATAAAGATACGTATTGTTCCTTTAATAATATATATTATTTCAAGAAATTATATTTTTTCTTTTGTATATAAATACGCATTAGGATATTTGTGTTAATAACTTGATTTAAGACTATGTCGTTTGTCTGATGTTCAGAGCACATTGGTACAAATGAAAAACATCCTGTTAAGCTGTTTTTATTTATTTAGAGTTTTTATTTTATTGATTCAGAATTGCATACTGAACAGAAAACATACCGATGTAAAACCGAGTGGAATAGCGGGGTCGAGCTTTGATGCAGTCGGTACAAATGCTGATCAGGAAAAAGCTGCAGATGAAACAAAAGGCACAAGCGGTACACCTAGTACAGAAAGTAAACAATTACAATAAAGTATTACTTGATTGATGTTATATCACCGAATTAAAAAGCATTGAACGAGCATAGACTGCAAATAGTATTTTCTACTGATATTTTGTCACTATACCAATGGTCAATAACACAAATTAAGTCCCCGGCCACAATGTTTAATGCCATTTCTTAATGCGTGTTCGAGCCTATTCTGTTTATAGTCGCATGAACGCGACCAAAATTAAGTTCAAACCATTACTGAACATTGTGATCGGATTATTAAAAACACGCTCATAAATTGTTTCGGACATTCATGTATTATATTGCCTTATTTGTTTCGGAACGGCAAATTATCTACCCTTTTAAGCTTATATCGCAAAAAATATTCCAATCACGATAACAAGAATGTTCCTCATATTTTTGACAGTTTTCTCATCATTTTACAATCCTGTCATAGTTTTTAAAGTAGTTGAGCAATGAGGTAAGATTTTAACTGTTTTGAACTTACATGAGCGCAGCGTGCTCATAGTGAGCATTTAAAGACGTGATGCCAATCGTTCGGCTGCACATGCTTCAGTCGGTCAGTGAGCCATAAAACATTTTCTTCATATGTTATTTCCTTCTAAATCGCTGAGAAAAATTTGACAAGAAGGTTCCTAATGTGTTCTTTTATAATTCGTGCTAAATTTTCCCGGCCCGTCGATTAATTGGCTCACACAATTGAACACTTAAAAAATATCTGCAACCACTTAGACTATTATGTTTAATGTAGCAGCATCAAGAGATTATCTACACAGTGTGTTCAAATTTTACCAATAGGGTCAACTCGCCACACGGGTCACCAGTTTAACATTGAATTACCCCATAGCTTTCATATTTGGTTTATAGCATCAGTTCAAGGTCTTCTAACGAGTGTGTTCAAATATGCACCTGGGGTTAAAACTTGCTTCTCGCTTAGTGCCGCCTGTTAAATATAAACTAATATATTTTTATTTTTATAGACTCATAAGAAAGTTTTGAATACTGTTCAAAAAGCTTTGCATACTGTTAAAAAAAATGAATACTGTTCAAAAAGCGTTGAATACTGTTCAAAAGCTTTTGTAAATTAAATTTGTAATTCTCATTGCTATTTATCAATGTAGTCTTATAGCTATTCTGTTTAGTTTATTATGTCCAAGCAGACCATTGAAATTAACCTTAAAGAAAGACGATTGGGAACAGTTCTCTAACAGGTCTGACATTTGATAAAAGTATATATCAATATTACAATTCATACAATTATTTGCTATTATATCATGATATATGAAACTTTAAAGGACGCATATCCAGTAATTAACAATGATAAAAAATGCTTAACACATTATACATGATCATAATAAAATAGATAATACTCATAATATAAGTATAACAGTTATGGAGTCCCTTATTGACGCTAAAACTATAATCATATACTTAAGATTAAAATTTGTAGATGCTCGGAAATGAATAAATAATGAAAACCACAAGCACAGGGAAAACAATTTGCAATGAGTATTGTAACGAATCTACGAATCACACATTTATTCGATTAGTGCTGTAAATTAGATCATGCAAACATATATTACAGCGCCTTAAACAAGCAAATTGACAACAAAAAAGTTTTTCAATTTAATGTCAATACAACCACCAATACCTACAACTAGAATAGACACAACTTAATTTCAAAAGACTAAGTCAGAACAACAGAAAATATCTTAACTATTTTTCTCTCGGAATAATAGCGAATAGATTTCAGCGTACTAAGAAATAAATCGGGAGAGAATCGACCAGTTCGCGAACTCCAAACTTTGAAACATGACGTCTCGTCATAAACCCAGACAGTCAAAGTCATGTCAATCTGTCAACCTTATTGAAACTACAATTACTAAAAAATAACAACTACAATATACATCTATCCTTATATAATATGTACATGGATATATGTACATCTTTATTATTATAATTTCTACAAAACATTATGCTTAACCAACCAATCATTTGCCTCCCTTCTTTTCACCCGCAACCTAGCAGATCTATGAAAATATATTGACCCCGTATTAATTTCTTCTTTTGTTAATATTCTAACATTTAAAATATTAAATTTAAATGAGAAAACTATTGAAATAAATTTAATATTCTACAATAAATTTAATGCATGATCATATTATGATGAGTTTAGCGGATCATACATATCTCGTTTTAGGCATTTATAATTTATATGTTAATTGTATATGATATAGTGTGTGTTTTTTTAGCTTATTAACAATAAAGTCAATACAAATTTCCAAATTTCATTTAAACACTGCTTAACATATAAATGATTAATTCAGCAAATAATAAACATTTCAAATTAAATGCTATAATATATATTTTATACATTTAAAAAGCAATTGAAATACAGCATATGTACATTTTCATTCAAATATGGCTCTTAATAACTTATAAACCATGCCAATGTCCATGTCTTCCAAGACCCATGAGTACAGATAAAAAGATAATATCTGTATTTTGCTATCATAAGGTTTTAATGACGTCATTTGATAAACACCATATCTATCCGTTGATATCTATCCTGATCATTGTCTCGTTGATCTTCGTTGTGGTTCCGGTTGTTTTCTTCCTCAAACACCTAGTTCGAATCCATATACTGCCTATGTATGTCTCTGCTAGGTTCAATACTTATGTATTCCTTATTCTTTTTCTGTTTTTGATTATGTTGAGCTTTTAAATCTACAGATGATACTTCTTTATTTAATTCATTGCTCACTGTTAAGCATTTACTAGCATCTACATAATTATCTTAAGACACCTAATTCTGTTTCGTGCTTAACCCTTTCGATTCAGTACTCTCTGTAGCTTCAACTGACACTTCCTCAGTTTCAATATGTGTTCCCTTCTATATTTCTGCATAACTTGTCTGATTTTATACAGGGCTTATCATGACACATAAACAAACATTTTTTATTTTATTCTTAATGGTTACATGATAATTACTTTATGTTTGTCATAAAATTAAATGGAATATAAAACATAATTCCCCTTATTCTAAGTGATTGGAGTATGTGCGTCCTATCGTAGTTGCTACAATTTTCTCTTCCTCCCCACTCTATAAATTCTTAAAAATGGTTATGTTAATCTAATAAGTAAAAAACATTTAATTTTACAAGCTTCTCGTTCTTTACTAAAAATATAATTCCACGTTTTTTTTCATTCAATCTCAAACGTGTACTCAGTCTTATGTTGTCCGTCAAACGCAAGACGTCAAATTAAAACTTAATTCGTACCGAAGTGTTTACCATTTTGGCTTTCCTGTCGCATTTTTTTGTTCTGGTTATTCTTAGTTTTTTTTTCTAAATGACTTTGAACTATCATTCTGGTGCTGTTTAGCAAATAATTCTTGTCAGTCCAGTTCCAGGTTAGATTTTTATCTTCGATACGCCTCCAGTCTGCTGCACATTACATCTTCAGTTGGCAATTCAGGTTTCATATAACACACTTCCAATTAACACATATACTACACTAACATAAAACTGTATATTTCTCTGTTTAAGGTCAAGAGAGTACAATATAGCACTTCAATGACAAACACTTTTTACTAACTGTCAATGTTAATGTCAAACAAATTAAATTATCTAAAATAGTTAAAAGTCAAAATCACTGTTTATATATTCACTAATACTGCATACTGTTGCTCACTTTACATCCAACGATAATCACAATTTCTTTGTAAAGTCAAACACAACACGTACTTCAAAAATATATATAAAAACAACATCATATCATTCATAATTATAATAAATCACAACAGAACACATTTATGTCAATGCATATAATTAAATGTGTGCCATTCTGATTATTTTTTAATGATTTACAATTCAATAATTTTAAATAATGCATTTATAGAGTCATTATTTTTTTTATCTAATTTATTGAAAGTATGTATTTACATCATTATGTTTCTTCGACAATCCATTTATTTAGAATTTTAATCTGTTGTTTTTTTTCATTATTATTGTATTAATGCTTTGACTTTTGTAACATTAATTAATTTATATCCGTTTTACGGTACTTTCGATACATTAAAGCCTTTTTAAGGGTAACTTCGGCATCACTGAAGGCGAGTTTATTGATAAGTCAAACGCCTTTATGGTATTCAAATAAGGCTTGTATTATATCTTGTTAATCAAATATTTTCACATTCAAATACCTGAGTTTAATACAATAATCCTACACCATATTACAACATTAGATCACGCTGATAAATACCCTGTTCAGACAGTAAACTGTCCTGTTCCTGCATATATTGATACATACCTGTAAGAACAGAATTTATAACAAAATAAGACAATGTATGTTATAATATTCTTTTTATTATTCTAAAATTCAAACACAATAATATGTATATCCGTTAGATATTTGCTAATAGCTGTCGAAAATTACAAGATGTATAACAAAACTTTAAAATCTTTGGATTAAGAATTTTCTTCTTATTAAAAGTATGTTTTTACTTATCGGCCGTTAGGTACACTACTTGTACTATAAATACAAACTCAACAATAAAAGTAATTATTTGCAGCTGACAAAAGTCACAAGTAAAATTTGCTGCAAAACTCTGTACCAAATGTCAACTTGAAGGTCAACACAAAGCGAGTTTTGAAATCAATAAACAGATAATCAAAGAAAAAAAAAAGAACCCTATGTTAATTTAATATGTATAGTTATACTTGGAATAATGTATTATTGACCACAAATTAGAACTTGACATTAAAATGTTGGCACAAAATAGATGTACCTTCACAAAATAACTATTCAAAATAGCAGCATTTGATATTGTTGTGAGATGTTGACTTAAGACGAAATCATGACCCTGGTACTGACATTGATGGACGATGTGAACGTTCTAGAAGAAGGCTGTTCACTGGTAAAAAAAACCTACCTCTATTACCCTTCAGCGATAGCACCCGGTCCAAACAATTAATACATAATAAAATAAATAGTATATACATAATGTTCAAGTTCCAGTGATCCTTATTGACGCTAATCAGCATGAATATTACATGTAAAAATTATAAAATGAACTACATGCATGGCAGCAACAATATACAAGCAAATGATTATGAATTTACAAATCAGACATAACTAGCACACAATTGAGTCCTCCACTATGTAACCGTCTTACAGACGCTTTCCATATAACTGGTGTGGTAAATTAGACCATGCAAATAAGTATTCCAGTGGTCTTATATTATGAAAATGATAATTTAAAGTGAACTGAACAATGTGTAGCCATTCTGAATAATGATGGAATTATATGACTTGAACATTTTAAAATAATCAAACCTTAAACTTAAATTCATAGACAAAACGTATTGCAACCGTTTTCAATTGAATGTTAATACAAGAACTAATATTAACCACTAGCATGGGCAACACTCTATTTAAAATTGCCTAATTCAGACCAACAGAAACGTGCCTTTTTCTTCCAACCAAAACTGACCATGTAACATTTAAACAAACATATTTCACGCGGAATAATAGCCAATAGGTTAAAACCTACCTACAAGCACAACAAATCGAGATAGAATTGACCTATCACAGTAACACGAATATATTTTAAATATCGGATCATTAATTGTCGCAAATGTTTGTGGTTGGAATATTATCCCAACTAACATTATACAACAGTGGACATATCGTATCTTTGGGCCATAAGCGTTCGGATCATAAACACCGTATAACTTATTAATCATTGATATTACATGTTATGATTACATATTAAATTTTGCAGAACATACAAAAAGACGGACAGGAACGGCAGAGATTTTTTTTTACTGCACCTGTTACCATATTTCTGTACAACACGGTATGTTCGTTTTTGTTGAAGGTTGTTGCTATGCAGTCGTCTTTATCACATGCGTAGATTTTTTACTTGGTTTTTATTTCAGAATATTTTTTTCAAACAATTATCAAAACTATTCATTGTATATGTTCAATAAATACTCAGTATCAAAAAGATGGTAAATTGTAATAATCTTATACTTTTCCCTTATGTGTGCTTCAACAAACACTTTTGCTTACACGAATATATGATGATTCAATAACAATATGCTAAACACTAAGAAAAGCTATCCGTTTCAAACAAGTCTAATTTTCGCAACACATAACTTCAATTAAAGGGAGATTTCGACTTTTTCCACGTAATGCAAAACATGCCTTGTCTTTAAAAAAAACGCGATACAAAAGATTTGTGTGGTCTTAGGAATGATGGACGATTCTTCCTGCGCAGTGTAGGGGAAACAAATTGTCTAATAAGTTTTCTTGGTTCATAATAGTTAATTTTTCGTTTTTATTTCTTTTGATCTATCCGTGTTTTATTCGACTAACTGAGAAAAGCATGCACATATTTAACAAAAGGTATTACAGTAAAATATACATTTGCGTGAAACTAAACTGCTGCCTACGTTCATAAGGCCATCGCTTTATATTCATCAATTGCTCCTGACTGGAACATACCGCACATTTCGTCACTGTGATGGACTTTATTCAGAACGTTTTTATGCTTTCAAAGTATTTTAGCAATATGTTGTTCAATTTAACGTGAAAACATTTAATATATTTCGCACATTTATTTCAGGGTTCGTACCTGATATTTTTGAGCCTGTACACGTATGTGATTCTGTTTAATTTTGGGCCACACGTTTCAACGGCAGAAATCATTCTCATTCTGTGGGTAGCTGCCTTTTGCATAGAAGAAATTAAACAGGTATGTTGTGAGGTATTTATTTTGAATAACATGAAGAACGTCCAAGAAAAGTTCATCGTACAAATGACATTGTAAGATATTTCAATTATATTGTTATATACAACAAGAAATTTGAATCAGACTATTATTAGCGTATCTAATAGTTGGTCAGTTCAGTTGCTTTCAATCTGTTTAATGTAGAATGTTCATATGACAATTAAGTATACAATGACAGTTTTAAATAATATTATTATATTTCATTTTCTTTAAATTGTGTAAATAAACACACTTAAAATCAAACTTTGAGACAATAGTTTTTTTCATTAAAGGGGTGTATCAAGGGATAAATGGTATCATACTTTAAAAAAATAAGTTTACATTTTTTATAAAGTCTTAATTGAATTAATGCTTAACATGTAAGTTCTTAACATGTAAGTTCTTTTTATAAACGTTCAGTACCATATTATTTTTCTGATACATACTAAACACGGGGAAACACTGCGCGGGCCTTGGGGAATCAATTATAGCAAAATCATTATAAAGAGTATGTCTGCTTGCTTTCAGCTTAATACCGTGAACTTTTTTTCTAAGTAAGGTGAAAACATATTATTTTCAAAAGCGCGAGTGAACATGATTAATTTTCTCACCTACTGAAAATATTCTTCACGGTATGATAACGAAAGCAAACACATTTTCTTTGTATTTAATGCTTTAATTTTTCTTGTTATACCAGTTATAATTTATATGTTTATAGCCGTACCATTTACTCATGCAAGCGTACTAATAAGGTTACCAAAGCAAACTTCCAGAACTTTATTCGATTATAATAAATGTGCCGTATATTTGTAACGTAAATTGAAGAGGCTGCTACTAGTCCTACCAAAATATGTAACGACAACGACCGTAATGTGTTTAAGCCGTCTAGAGCAGAAATAAGACATAGATTAACCTTTAAAGTGCAGTAACGACTTTGACTTAGTTTAAAGGTCATGACCACAAATTGAAAGTAAACGCAGTTGTGTTTTCATAATTAAGATGAACAAATTGAAAAGTGTTCCCTCAAATGTAAAAACTGAAGACGATAAATCTTGGAAGAGTGTTCAGGATCAACAATATTGTTTTTCTTCTCTGTTCACCACGAAATGTAAACGTTAATGGAATACAACGTATGCCTGGAAAATAAGATGAACACGATTTAAAATCTGAGCCAAATTATGATTAAATATAATATGGAGTTTAAAAGATCAATAATCGAGATGAACTGCAGCCGCCTAACTCGTGACAGCTTATTTCGCTCCTTTAAACTCATAACATGCTTAGAGTGGCTGAGCACCAGTATTGGCTAGAACAATACTCGTAATATGCGGGCTTCCAGCTCAAGTCACTCCACTTTAACCACATTCAACAAGAGTTTCTTTCACCCCTATTAGTTTGTATAACCAGTTTGCTGCATGAACTATTCAGTTGACAACATATGGATGTATCAGGGAAACCCAGGGCTTCCATCTAAACTGGTCACTTTGGACACACCAGCCAGCTTTACACAGTTCTGCACATTTCAGCCGTTTTCTCTCATCAGCCAGTTCACACCGCTATTCAAGGGGGATATTTAGATCGATTGTCACTAACTTCCGAGTTTCGTCGAGCTGAGGACTATACGAGGGTGATATGTGCGATGTTAGGAAACTGTAGGTCTTTTTATGCCCTGGTAAACGCTATCTTCCCACTCATTGGCACCATCTGGAGCACATGCTTTTTCTCTTGTCGGTCCTTCTTTGATCGTTGCCACGGTTTTGACATAATGTAAGTCTACCGGCTTGGACAGAGCTTAATGCTTTTGTTTTAACCTCTCTATGACATCTGTTTTATCACAGAGGATTTTGTAATGTCACCACCCTAATGTCCTTGAGAAACAGGAGTATATAATGACGAAAGAATATGCGCTAATTGTGCTCAAGCTTCAAACAGAGTAGGGGAAGATAAGTCCGCTTATCCCGATCGCTGCAGATTTGCTGGTGTTGGAAGAAGATCATAAACTGCCCTGATCAGGAACTGGAACTGGAAAGTACGGAACTTCCAGATGTCCGTTTCTTCTCGGTTGTCTGCCACTTTGTCAAACTTCTTTGACTTTGCTGCCTTAAATGTGCTGGTCTTTTCCTATTTCTAGACGTATTTTGGACTGAACAAGGTCTCACCCTTTTTTATTGTGGAAGTTGTCAACGGCTGTCTAGACTCTGTGCCGAATCATTGTCTTCTTGAGAGTCAGTGCTAAAATGTGTTGTACTCCCATGTGCTCTACACCTGATTGGCTGCATGTCTTTTAGAACCATCCCCTACCTGTTCATTCGCAGTCTCTGAGAGTCAACACCAGCCTGTCCTTGTTAATCGTATACGCCTCGACAAGAGAAGACAGTGGCAGTTGCAACATCCCTGTTTCCAGCGCATGCCGAGTACTTTTGTCACCTCATCTGCATCGAGCACACCTTCTCTTGCGGCGATGTCCCTTAGGGCTTTACTGTTGGGTGTCCACGACCGCAGATTCATACTGGCACTATTCATCAAAGCTCGGGCATTTCGGAAGTAGTTGACAAGTTCAGATTGTTGACTAAAGCTTGATATGACATTGTCAACATACAAATCATCTCTCAAAGTGTGTGATGCAGGATTCGTCATGTTCTCGTCCAGATGTTTGAGAAGTGTCACATTCAGTATGAAGGGTGAGCACGTCGCGCCAAATAATATCGTTTTGAAACGGTAGCTGCGTAAAGGGGACTCTGGATCGCTCGGATCACTCAACCACAGGAATCGTGTAGCATCGCGATCCTTTTCATGTAAGCCCACATGCAGAAACGCCTTCTCGATATCTGTGCTGACTGCATATCTATGTAGGCGAAATCGCAGTAAAATTGATGTCAAGTCGTTGAGTACAGGAGGTGTTGACACTAGGCAGTCATTAAGGCTCGGTTGGCCGGGTGACTGTTTACAGCTACAATCGTATACAATACGAATGGGCGTTGTAGAAGACTCTTTCATGACTGGGTGGTGAGGAATGTCATGTACGATCGAAGAAGATGGTGCGCTTTCGTCTATTCGTTCTATAAATCCTCTTTCCTCTTGTTCGGCAATGATGTCGCTATATTTCTGAAGCATTCCTGGTTTCCGGCTTAACCTTCGAATCGTACTCTCCGTTCTTACTTTAGCTACGTAGTAGTTGGATGGTAACGGCTCATGGTCGTTTTTCCACGGTAGAGACGCTATGTATTGGTTACCAGAGTATTCGATGGACGTCTGCTGGTAGGTATTCAAGTGGTCTCGTTTTTCTGGCTCATCTGTTGGAGGAATGATCCCCAGGCTTTCTAAGGACCAAAATCGTTCTAGTGAACTCGCTTCGTTTGCATGCGAAGTAATAACGTTGAGAACGTGATTCGAACTTTTTTCGTCTGCTCCGACTGATCCAGATAACAGGTACCCTATTTTCGACTTCACTGCCGTAGGCCCCTTTCCGCGAATTACCTCGTCTTCGATAATGTCCCAGTAGTGGTCAGCGCCTATCAGCAATGAAATGTGGAAATCGTCACGTTCAGTTACTGGATGGGCTAGTTTCAACTTGCTGAGATAGGGCAAACGTGCAGCAGTGTGTTGGAGACGCGTGCTGATCGGGGTAGCTATGGTTGGAACAATCAGCACATTGATCGGTATACGCTCCTTCCGGTCAGAGATCAGATCGATGGTAGCTGTCTCCAAGTGCAGAATCCGATCTTTCTTGTCGCCGAATGCTGCCAGTCGAATGGTCTCTGTTCCATTTCTATTCACTTCAAGTTCACGTGCAAGCGCTTCAGTGATGAACGAATTCTGTGCTCCTTCATCGAACAGTATACATGCGTCGGTGTGTATCTGACCAGAGTACACAGTACTAATGGCTGTCTTCAAAAGAACGCCCTGTTTATGTCTCTGTGATGAGGAATGAAGAACAGTTGTTTCCGGTCTGGTTGGCAACACTTCCGGTTCTTGGCTGTGTTCCTGGGTATTCATGTTGCTGCATATACTCGTATGATGTTTTTTCGTACACACTTGACACCGTTTTCGAGATGTGCACTTTGAAACTTGATGTAGTCCGAGACAGTTAAAACAGAGTCGCTTCTGTTTCACTTGTTCATATCTTGATTTCATGTCAGGAACACTCACACAGTCCTTATGTTTATGATTTCCACCGCAGAACACACATTGCACATCATAAGAAATCGAATTTTGACTTACTTTTTGATGTCTTTGGCGTTGGTCATTCGGTTTTGACGACCCAGCGTAGAATGATGCTGTGCTGACAAACTCCGTCATTTCCGGTATATTACACGCACTTCCGGCCTCCATTATATTGAGTTCTTGATCCAATGCGTGTCGAAGATCTCCCAATTGCCAGTTCAAATCTCCATGTTCTCTAGCAAGACTCTTTCTTACTTCTGACGGCATCTTATCTAAAATGACTGGTACCAATAGAGTTCCGTATCCGTCTTGATGCTGACCTAGTGACTCGAGGCCTCGTATGTAAGTTTCCATTTTGTCATGAAAGTTGCGCATGCTATTCAACGTGTTTAACGGAGCCTGTAACTTGATCAAAGCTTGCATGGTGGCGTGTACAATGCGGTGCGGACTACCAAATCGCTTCTGTAGCAGGCTTATAGCGCGTGAATAGTTGGCGTTCGTCAACGCAAATCCTTCAATTGTATGCGCAGCAGCTCCCTCAAGTTGAGATTGAAGATAGGCAAACTTTGAAACGTCCGTAAGATGATTGTTCAAATGAATTGTTGATTCAAAGCAATCCCAAAACGTCTGCCATTTCAGTATGTCTCCGTCAAATGAAGGCAATGTTAGTTTAGGAAGTCTATGCGAATGTAAGTCATTACTTACGATACTGCTGGTCGCCGGAAGAGCGTTCGTGTTGATCTGAGGCCCAGCGGAAGTTGACTGACTGAACCACGGACGAGGCTGCTCCGCTTGTTGGCTATTCTCTTGGATCGATGCTGTTTCTCGTAGCGATAACGGCGGTGGTTCTTGAACTTTGGGCTGAGTCTGTTGTTCCAGGAAGGCTTTTAATTTCCGAAATTTGATTTCCGTGTCAATCGTGTATTGTTCCGTCGTTAGCATCTCTTCTTGAATACCGTCGACTTCTGTTTGAGAGAGGATCTTCTCATTGATTGATTCTAAAATCTTCATTTTCATCTCCAATGCTTCGAGAATGGTAGAAAACTCTATAAGCGTCGAATCTGACTTCGCATCTTCAATATTCTGCAAATGACGCTGAATTACTCCTCGATGTCCATCTCGAATCGCATGTAATTTCTGAAGATTCATTGTATCGTTCGTTCACGGCACCAATATTAATGTGGTAGTGGTACTTCGCTTATGTACTAACAACACGTCTGTTAGGTTCGATCCTTTAATAACGTCTGATAAAAGTAAACAACAATAATGATGATGACGTCAACGTAAAACATACATAATTGCGGCAAATGGCGTTGACGTCACAAATACTTAACATTCTGGNCGTTTATATATCTAATTTTGACAATATATTTAATACTCGTATGATCAAATTTAATTAAGAATACATTTAACGTATGTATACAATAAATGAACAAAAACGACAGAATACCATAAGAAATCAAAATAGTATATTCCACATAACTGCTAGATATAGGATATGCTCATAATGGTAAGAGCTGTAACGATTCGGTTCGATGCATCGAAAAACTGGTTTAACGCCGCCGATTCGATTTCGATACCAATACGGCCAATTTCGATACGATTCACTGCAATCCCGATTGATCCGCATTTTAAACCTTACTCTCCATATCCGTCTTGTCATTTGTTATACGTCTTGTGATTGGTCAAAAGCCAATATGTCATCCAATGAATGAATGAATAACATGCTGAGCATTACATCAGCCGGTAAAATGGCTTCTCCAATAACGCTGAAAGACGCACCGTCAAAATTAAAATCAAAAGTATGGGAACATTTCGGGTTTCGCGAAGGTTCCGATGCAAAGGCAACTTGCAAAACGTTTTTTGTTGACGTAAATTACTGTTACTTAGTTATACCCATGTGATGTTTTGATCTCATTTTTTTCCTTAATACATATGGTTTGTTTTTCTAACCTGTGTGCATTCTGTGAAGAAGTCAACTGGAAGTTGTTTATATACTTACATGCTTTAATTGTTCTTTTTTTCTGTTAGACACATGTGATACATTGTGCATTTTATATTATTTAAGAATAACTCACCAGGAAGTTTTGTTCAATAAATTTGTTACTTATAAAACAATTTTGCGTTTTTAAATTTTATTTCAAAAATAAAAAACATTAAATGTACAACATAATAAGTTAATAACAAATACCAAACATATCAACGCATGCCCTGTACAAACAAAACATGACATAGTTTGCAAAATAAGCAGCAAATAGTTTAATTTGAATCGAATCGAAAATAATCGAATCGGACCATTTGGTATCGAAATCGAATCGAATCGAATGATGAGTGAATCGTTACAGCTCTATTAATGGTTATTAAACACTTATCTTAATAATCGTCTCTTTATATTTTATCTTAGGTTAAGGACCTGATGCATTTTTTGCTGATTATGTCATTATTTTTGGTGTCATATGCAATTGCGTCCCATGCAATCCTATATCCCAACTCATCCCTCACCTGGACAACAGCCGGAAAGGTCTTACGGAAATCATACTGGAACATGTTTGGGGAGTTATTTCTAAATGAAATTGAAGGTTTGTCTTGAAGAAATGTCTATATATTATAAAGAAATGCTTTAATGAATCGTTTCAAAATAGTTCGTATGTTGCGTGAAGTGCAATATGTAATAACCTCGTATGACAGTTGGTATCATAACAGTCGTATTATATTCAGGTGGTTAAGCAGATTAAAATGTATGTCTGAAAAATATATGATTATCAGAGAACATTTCTGGAAGTATTGGAAACCATAAATGCTCATTAAAACATCAAATCAGTAATAACGACATATGCATTGAGTGATATATATAAATAATGAAGTCAATATAAACTAATAATTGTAAAAAAATACGTTATTATAGAACTTTTCTTTTTTCGTCATTCGTGGTTTACAGTCCCTTTAATACGCCCGAAAAAGAGCGTATTATAGAAACACCTGCGGGTTCGTGGGCAAACGTTCATTTAGCGTCCAGGATGACTATGTCCGCTCTTTAATTCCACTAGTTTACATCGAACCGTCATGCAAATTGACAAAAAATGTATGTGGAAATATATTCTCGACCACATTCGATGAACGGTCAGAACACCTGAAGCACATCTGAATAATAGCCCTTTAAATTATCCCAAATTTCTTATTTAAGGTTGTCCACTGTCTGACGCAAATAGGTGGTTTTCTTGTCAAAACAAGAAGGTTTAATTAACAGGGAATTATAACTATTTTGATACAGTAAGCTTGAATGAAACCTAGCTTAAAATGTTATTAAGGGCTAGTTACGTCAAGGTTAATGTTAATTACGGAGAGGAACAGGTTCTGCGCTATAACTTGATTGCATCTTTGGCATGTGGAGTTAATGTCAAGGTCAATGTTAATAAAAGTTGAACATAAAATCCACTCAAACTTTATTCATGGGATTGTACATGTATTTGATTAAGTTTTATCAATGTCGTGTTTACTAGGTTAAAAAACGTCTCCGGTCAATAATCTAAGTTTTGAAAGAGTTATGGCATTATTACAATGAAAGTGTGTTTCTTGGTAGCTAGCATGCAATCACATTTCGGGCAAGTGGAGTTAAGGTAACGGTCATTGTTGAAAAACAAAATCCGCCCAATAACTTCTGTTGAAAGGGGTATTACATCAGCATTTTGGGTGAAGGTAGTTTGTCTGCAGACTTCGCAAGAGATTGCAGTTTGATGCGGTTGCTTAAAATAAAAGTCGAGATATTCAGTTTTGCTTGATCTATACTGCTGATGTTTTGTATTAAGCTAGTTTACATGCATACAAACATGAAATTCCACATAATTTAATTTAGATACAATTATGAGTTAAACTTGGCATCTTCATCTTCGATGTCTGATTAATTTATCTCAGACCTTAAAACGAGCGTTTTGTTGTGACAAGTTAGTACTCTTGTTTAAGATCAATTGTTTCTATAAATAAAACATGTCTACATGCAACAGATGTATATAGTTATATCACATATATCACAATTCATTTACTAGTATTCATTTTATATTTTGGAGTTGCAAATGTTTAATATTAATAATTTTACATGGATGCAGCATATTTATGACACAGACCTAAAATTTACATATATCAAAACATCCTAGTCGCCCGAGACTGGAAACTTGGTTGAAACATCACGTTTATTAAGGCGATTTATATGAGACACGAGTCAGTCGCTCCGTCTCAATATCAATTTCACAATGGATGTCATATGTTTGCGGTTCCATGTTATCGTGTCAACTCTATAACCTGTACCCGACGAAGATTTTCATAAAGCAGGACTCATATGTTTAGGCCATTAGGGAGAAGGTACCTCGGTTCATGTCATGTCACACTGGAAGGTCATGTGTTTGAGCTCCATCTTTTCTGCCCGCTCCATATCTTATATGACTTTTAAATGGCTTTCATAGTTAACTCAAATGCTAAAGTATTTTAGACGATGTTAAGCAAGAACGGGCTGTGCATGCAATCTCAATGTTAGTGACCAATTAAATTTTCAATGTATAGTATCCACTTCTTTTACTTCACTTTCAATTTCTTCATATTGAATTTTTCTTGAACGTCAGACGTTTTTCCGTGTTGAGTGTGACTCGACAGCAATAGTTGCTGGGGTGATGAAACTTAATGAGCAATTCAACCTGGGCACTTTGGTATTTTGATGAAGTTTTTACTTAGATTATTGGACTTATAACATGGTATAGCACACACTGATTTGTTCAATTGTGATGCTTGTAACTCAAAGGGTAAAGTGACAAGAAGATGCAATTTGTGTCAATAAATATATTCCTGATCATTGGAACGTGTCTACCTTCGTATTTCGGTTCAAATGCCATCCGTCTATCCGTTCTTCCTTCCGTCCGTTTGTCTTAGTTTTATGGCGAAATAATGTGTGTCGATTGGAACAAAAGGTAGCGCTACCATAATCATTATGATAGAACTCATTAATAAAAGTATGTTCATGTTAACGTGTACACATGGGTAATTTGGAGAAAATTCCACACGTGTGTCCATCCTTTACTTTTTTCCATCGGTCGCTACGTCGGTCGGTCATAATAACGGCCGAGGATACAGATTTCCTTTGAACTTTTTTTTAACTAACACTTCTTCCAATAACTCATCAGAATAAAAATGTAACACTAGTCATATATCGAGTCAATTTGCGACAGAAAAATCGACAAATATGTATTTTCTATAAGCAAAGTGTATGCATAAATTAATCTGAATGTCACATTTGCCATTTGCAGGTTTCATCTAATATGAAACAACTAACAGTCCACTACAATTCATTTCTATAAAACTGATGGTTTATGTAAATCGTCTCTATTTCAAACAACAGTTGGTCATTGCAGTATCTTAATTTTTTATCAACAAAAGGTGAAGAGACGTGCTCAAACGATCAAACACTTTGGATTAACAATACATACCCTCGATGCCCCAGCGAGGTTGGCAAAGTCGTTGTGCCATTATTGATGGGTGTCTACGTTCTTCTAACCAATATTCTGTTCATTAATCTACTCATAGCAATGTTCAGGTATAGTAATTTATTTGTACTTTTTTTCCTGTATTCGCCAGCACTTTTTTGATGTGTTATGAAAGAATCTGACCATCTTAACAAATTAAATATTCAGAAATATTTACGCCAGTTGAACCAAATGAACTAATCCGTATATTGGATTAGCTCATTTGAGAACATCCCGCTAAATACGGGTTTCCGATCTTTTCCGAGGTGAACGTCTTTCACCCTTTCTTTAACCAATTTGGCTTCATGTGTGGAGTTCATATGTGCCGAACTAGTAAATAACTCGTAGCATATACCTGTTTTCACTTCGTAGGTTTAAAGCGCAAAAAATGCAAAGGTTTATATTAATAAAACGAAGCATATCCATGTAATGACATACCTTGAATATGCTTTTGTTTTGGCGTACATGCAACCTTGCCGACAATGTTATGATTTACATGTATATATGTTTTAAGTCATAGAATTGTATTATACAATAGTCCAATGATTTAATAAAGCTGGAAGCTGACAAGATGTGTTAAGTTAGTTATTGTACACACTTTTTTCTGCTGTGATCTCAACTGTGTTTTGTATGTGTTTATTTTAAGCCGTGATATGTTTTAAATAGGCCGGAATTGTTTTTAACGGCTTTTTTTCACTTGATACATAATTACCATTAGGCTAAGATATCGTTTTCGTCGGGTAAAGACCCATATAACTATATTGATTTTATACGACGTTCAATGGAATGGTCAAATTCGTTTAAAATGTATAAACTGTGCACTAAAGAAAACGTTTCGTTTAGTCTTAATTTTGTCGAGTTTGATCTGATTTGGGTTAATTAACAATACAATTGTCGCTGTATTCGGAAATACCGAACTGTAGACATGGAGACACAATGTTGGTTGTCCGGCAAGTACTAGTAAACGTGTCGGGGTCGGGCAATTGTGTTAAATGCATCGGCCATTAAGGTATAAATATAATTACAGAAAAGCGATGTACAAAATAACATTGAACATCGGTCCATTAAAAATAAATTTTGCCAAAAGACAGTATGTTTTTTTTTCCAAAAAAATAACGTTTAACAGTCTTTGGCTAAACAATCTCAGTAAAGGCAGTTTCATATTGAGACTAATTTGTAACTGTTTACTCATGAATATGAATTATTATTTGTATTTTTTCAAAATAGGTTTATGCGCTTACCAGTACATTTACTGGAAATAATATACCAAACAGGATTGTTAATAAACTAAATACAAGTCACGATTTATACTGTTTCTGTATGTGTTATCATTTTAACATGTGACTTGGATAAAAAAAACAACAGTAAACAACAATCTTCAAATGCTATTTTGGCTCTATTCGAGTATGATAAGGCTTAGAATTTATAGGACATAGAAACAGTCAGTATAATCATCTTTTATCTCATGGATACATGTATAGCTGTAATTATATATATTATCATGGTTATATCTCTTTCATTTTAATATTTTGTTTAAATGGTTCAAATCAGTATGCATTTAATTCGTTATTCAATTATGAAATTATTAATACCAAACTTTCATTTCAAAAGTATGTTAACAACATTATTCATCCACCATTATATACAAAAATAATGTAAAAGTAATATATCCATACCTATTTCATAAAATAAGCACATGTTGTTAACATGTTTAATCATATTCATGCTCAAAGCGCTTAGTGCATATGCAATACATACTTTATGTATTCCAGAGTCCTTACTGGATTTATTCCAGAGGCATCACATACTCTCTCGTGTACAGACAATAAGCAATTATTACTCGCCAAAGTTTCATCATTATACTGCTGTTAATGCAGTTTAAGTTTGGTCCGTAAAATTGCACGCAAAATCAGTGTCTGAAAAGTTGAATTCAAGTGTTTGTTAACTGGGGCTTTTAAAATTAATTCCAAAGGTAACAGCAAATGTCATTCTAGGAGACATTCATCTATTTTAATCAGCTGTACATGTAGCGTTTCCTATTTCACGTAAACATCGGACATGTTAGTGAGATGTTGATTACAGTTTTAAACGTCTAACTAAATAAATATATATTGTTATATTTTCAGTTACACGTTTATAAAAGTACAAAAAAACACAGATAAGCACTCGTGTTTTTAACGATATACCTTTATAAATGAGTACAAGACAAGATCTGTGATACCTGCCCCTTTCAGTGCCTTCGTACATTTGCTCAAATTGATCGAGTGGTTGTTTTTTAAAATAAGTTGTTCATTCATTTTGCAAAAATATGGCAAAAACCGAGTTACTGATCAACCCGAAGAACAACAGCAAAGCACTTACGAATTTGGAATACGAAAAAAATCACGGGCTGAAAACAAATTCTATGGAAAAAACAAATCACATAGAGAAAACAAATCACGGGGACAAAATGAATCAAACGGAGAAACATAATTGAAGAGAGATAACGAACCACCGGGAAAATCCAGAGCGGGGAAAACGAATCACATGGCGAAAACGAATTACAGGTAGAAAACAAATCACAGGCAGAAAACGAATCAACGGCAGATAAGGAATCTCCGGGAGAAAATAATTTACAGGAAAAGCATAAACCGGAACAACATGAATCAAAAAGGAATGAAAAACAAGCAAATATTAAACGTGGTGAGTTTATGAAAGTTTGTAGCAAAGCGCAAATTCTTTAAATATTTTATTAGGATCGCATGCATCAACGGCCAACTTAAAATTTAAATAACATTTTACATAACTAGTTCTGATCTGATTTGGTTGGTTGTAAAATTAGACAAGTTAATAAAATACATTCTTTTATTTTTTTTCATAATGTTGATAACGAAGATTGTGTGAACGGTTAGACTTATGTAACGTACGCAATAAATGATTCAATGAGATGTATCATCATCATCATCACCATCATCATCATCATCATCATCATCATTATCATCATCATCATCATCATCTTCATCATCCTCCTCATCATCATCATCATCATCAGCAGCAGCATCATCATCAACATCATCATCATTATCATCATCATCATCACCATCATAATCATCATCATCAATAATTATAATTAAAAAAAATATGATAATTATAATAATAATAATAATAATAATATTTCGAATTGTAGAACATGAGAAAAATACGAAGACATCTCGTTTAATTGCATGGGAGAAACTAATGGCTGACAGATACATTCAAAAACAGAAACAACAAGAGCTCCGAAAAACATTTAACAAATAACCGAACAAAAGACACGCAAGATAGTATGGTTAACGTATTGAACAATCTTACAAAAAGTGCTTGCTTATGCCTGTCTATGAACTCCTCTGAGTGCTTGTTTTTATAAAAAAAAAATATTAAATTATAATAAAATTACTTAAAATTAAAATGAACACTACCTTTAGCAAAACGTTTAAAATAGTGCAAATAATGACAACGACTATAATTGTTGTCCGTTGCAAAAAAATTCATGTAATTGTGTACAATACATACGAATGTACTTATACAATAGAATGTCTTATAGACAAGACCCTAATTATTCGCTCGATCAGATCAATTGCACGAGAAGCTACGATTCTGGTCGAGAATCACCACACGGCGACTTTAAACAAGACACGTTTGAGCGAAAGACAAATGTGCCGTTTAAAATTGTTGCACTGGCTAAAAATTAAAGGATTTATTACTAGACCAATTGTTATAAAATTACTAATTGTGAAGCAGCTCTTTTGAAACGGCATCTGTATCAGCAGTGAACCACTGTCTTTGAATTGCATTATGCAAATGAACAATACATGGATAAGTGTTCTTAAGGATAAAGTAGTGAGTACTTTGTAGAGAGATAATTTGCATAACTGAAAAATACAAACGTGTACCGGTTTGTATGCAAATTATTGAATGTTTAATTGTTTAACTTTTGCAAGATCATTTGTGTTATATAATTTCTAGCAAAATGTATTAGTTTGAACATAAGAACACCTTTGGATTAATTTCAGGAACGTATGTTTGCTTTTTTTAACACTGCCTGTTCATTAAATCCTTACAAACGTGTTGTTTACTGTCAATGAGCGTATATACGAAAAACCACTTATCGGATTGATCACCAGGAAATCTAAAATGCATGAAAGCAAAACCAACGCTACTAAAAAAAGAGAAAAAAAAGCATTCGTCACGCGAGTTCTTTCGCTGTATAAAGACTAGCTCTTGAACAAAAAAGTCACAAAATACACAAAATCAGTACTTGTATATCTATATGATTAACACTTGCGCTCCATTTGCAGTATAGTATTAAGCAATAATGCGAAATGACTTGGTTATGCTATTCCATAACATTACGTTGAGAAATTGTACTGCATATGAACATTGGATTGAGATCTGGATTACTTCTGGGGTAAAATAGCAATCCAGCTAGCCCTTTAAACTGTTTAAACCATTGACCAATCCAAGGCGTTGATCACAGTTTTAATCATTTTATGTGTATAGTAAGATTTCTGTTATAAAAGTAGTGGATAAGAACAATAATTTATCTCCTTACCGAGTTCCTTTAGTTTCAATGTTTGCTATATTAAGATTTTTGTATTTCGAAGTTGGGTCAAATATGGGCTATTTATAAATTTATCTTGCTAAATCTTAATTAAAAACTTTATCCTCACGATATCTTAATGATTTTCGAATCTGATTTCAATGAAGTCAAACACTAGGTAACAATGTCAAATCTTAAAAAAAAAATGTAACCACTCTCGAAGACCCATTAATGTGTTACTGTTAAAATTGCTTCGTCAGATTGTAAATCTTTAAAATATCTAGGCCAAATTTGAATCTGTGTCAATTGCGGTAATACCCAATGTCAACAGGTCAGATCAAAACATATTAATACTATAATTACGCTCTGTGAAGTACCGTATTCGAATTTTGACCATTATTTTATGAAGAACCGATGTTCCATTGGCAAAAATAGCGCATACACAAATCAAACTAAAAGTGCAAAACTGACCTGCCCCTTATGGATCAGTGATTATCCAAAATCTTATTAAGAAATTATAAAACAAATCGATTTTAAGGTACGACAAATGTGTACAACGAAATTATCTTAAGTAATTTTTTCGATTCAGTTTTACGAAAATTAAAATAATAATTGTGACCAGTTAGAAAAGTGGTTGAGTCTATTACATATTTTATATGTTCATCTGTTAAATTGAATAATAGAATATTTTATTAGCTATCATGTCGAGATATGAAACACATGTGCATTGTGTATTTAGTGTAAATAGGCTTTTGAATTTGATTTCTTACAACCATGGATCCGCCTGAGCTAGGTTGTGATGTTTTGCGCATACAACTGAAATCTGTGCGATCTGCACGATTAGAACTGTGTAATAGATCATGCCTAATATGTGGTAATTTAGTTGAAACTAAAATGATTGTTTTAATACAATGTTTTTATTTGAGGACACACGAAGTGAATTTTCAGTAAGAGGTAACTCATAGAATGAAGGGTTTCGGATATAACAATATAAAGAGAAACCTATACTGTATTATTTTCCAATTTGTTGTATTCTGCATAATTGATAAGTTGTAATACATATAAACACACTAACTCAAACCATACATATTATACTGTTAATATACTAGAAGTATTCCCGTTTTATGGTTGAGCATTTTATTTTATGTTGCAGATAATGCTTTATATATCTATAAAATATACTAGTTTTATATGTCTTTTTGTCTTTCAAAAGGGCGTATATAACGTATGATGTGTTTGGACAAATAGTTTAGAATGTATAGATGTGGCTTGTTATAAGTATATTATGTATGCGTACAGTGTTAACATAATTTATACAAGTCGCTTTGCAAACAACTAAACCATGTATCATAAAATATAAGGCCAAGCCATGATATTACACAAAACATATATAATCATATTTACATATGTACACTTTTAGAAATAACTATCAATCTTTTCTCAGAGTACGTAGCTATTGCTTACAGCCAACTGCAATAATTTAAACGAAGTGAGCATATAGTCATAACGAATCATATTGTGAACTTATAGATATTAGAAAGGATCATCAGTTATAAGCGATATTTAGTTACTGCATTCTATACAATTCACATTCCATTTTCTTCTTAAAATTTTATAGATTTATGACGAAGTTTTGTGCGGATTATAATACACAAATGTTTTTGTTTTTTTATAATAAATATAGGTAATAGAAAATATTGTACAAAATTAAACTTGTAAAATGATGTTTCGTAGATTAAAATTCGTGAAATTTATAAATATAATTCACCTTTGATAGAGTTTCAATACTTTTATGCAGATATGTTTATTGTTAATATGTTTTTTTATGTAAGGATTATTGTTTGTACGGAAAAGTTTTTTCATTTACTTAAACAAATTGGTTGACATATATAGCGGACACTTATCTGTTTTTATGTTGTTGTTTTTTATAGATATGAAGACGATATATTACTTAATCATAATGTAAAGCAACGGTATTTGCTTATCTAACGAATTGTTCACTTTCGAAAACGCATTTAATCGGTCAGCTAAGTCTCGTTATTTATAAAATGCCATTATTGTATGTCGTAATTTGATGTATTTACAGACGCGTAAAGTCATACTAATTATGAAACATTGTACAATAAACATTTCATGTTTATTTCTAAACTATTAATTAATTTGCTTTAAAATTGTAAACAGTAACGTATTCGTCTATCGTTAGGTAAGATGAATAGTATCTTTATAGAGGTGTATCAACGGTCAAAATGGAAAGAAGCAATGTTTTTTAGTAATGTTTTTTTTTTTATGTTGGAAGATTCCATAGACTATTTTAAATTATTTAGGAAAAATCGAAGTTTTTTCATAGTAAACAAAAATGTTTTCGAAATTATTTAATCCCTAGAGTATTGATTTATGTGGTATATATACGTTTATATAAATTTAGTAAATTTGTTAATGCATAATTTATTTTCAGTTTTTTGTTGTTTAATATCATTATATATGTAGCTATATGTTTAATAGAATCGATAAAGGGAATAGTGTTGCTTTTTTTGCAATTATTTATCAAAAGTTATTAGTATGTGCATGTATAAAATTGGTGCAGCTTCATTTTGTCCGGATTTATTTATTGTTCATAAGTCTTCTTCAATATCGACAGCGCACTTTAATAATCGGTAGAATATTTATCATTTTTGCTTAAAAAAGATAAAATGATGGCGGAGAGTTTATCGCTGGAAACCCCTTAAACAACACATTTACGAGAGCTTTTTTTTCAGGCGTATCAAGTCTATGCTTTTACCCTGAGTAATTATGTGGTTCGAGCGCCGTTAAATCGAATTTTACATCAAGTAAACGCTCTAATGCTGTGCTTGAGTGTGAGCCGATTTTAATTTGCTATTTACATAAAAAAAGGAAAGATGGCGTGCTTATAATATGATTCGTGGAGTTCCAAAATGTTATAAGTTTAATACGCACACACAATAAATAAAACGGTTGTGAGCAATGTCTTCCTCATTTAACCTTTTTGTACCATTTACCTTGAGATTGCATGACGGACTCATGTAATGCGCTCCTTGATACAATATGACAAACAGTAAGTGTACGTTTCTTGAATATCCTTTAAAAAAGCATAGCAGATATAAAACGGACATAAACATGAAGGTTCAACAGTGGCAGCTTCATGTGTTTCATTGGCTTTCGCATATGTTAGCACCTTGACATTTGACCCAAATTTTATTTAAACAAATATCATTCAAACGTCATATGATATGTGGACAGACATAAATGTAGTATAAAACATTGTCCCTTATGTGTAACTTTAACCAAGATTCGGCGTGCGATACTCATCGATCGGCTTCTTTGTCCGATCGCTTCAAAGTTTCGTGGAATATTTATAAGCATGTAGCGTAAATCACGATCATTTAAACATAAGTTGTACCAACAATGTTATCAACGAAACAAACAGACCGAACACGTAACTATATGAACTAAAATATATTGATACATCTGCACTCAACTCACAATCAAAATGCATTTTGCGAAAAGTAAATACGATACAATCATAATACTTGGTGGAATACACATTATTCGCAATTTGAGGATAAACTGAAACACTTTTTTTCACCAGAGGTCAATAATCTAGTGGATATTAAAACAAGACTGCCGCGATTGCCCTAAAACGCTCAACTGAGTTAAATGTACAGCAATTGCCAAACACTTGACCAGTTGAACTAGTTTTTGTACTCAAAGTGACCCCGTTTTAAATAAGCCTGTATGTAGTCAACATAGTAAATAGTTCGCAAATAAGGTATATTGAGCATTTATAAGTTGTTTCAAGGATTTGACCTGGTGAATTAGGTTTAACCCCATTTGACCAAGATTCGACCCAAATAACCTGGCTCAGATACTGTCAAGACAAATATTTTTTACACAAATTTGATCACGATTGAGTCATAAAGGCGGCTTCCAGATGGGTAACGAGGGTATAAGCTTTGACCAGGGGACCTAGTTTTTTCCCCTTCTTTACTCATATTTTAACTTGGCCTAGTTAGTGTTAAGATACACATTCTATCAAAGTGTCATAATATATAATATATGGTATATAATTTATAATATATAATATGTGCATACTATAATATATAATATATAATATGTGCATACTATATATAATATATAATAAATAATATATAATATATAATGTAAAATATATAATAAATAATAAATAATATATAATATATAATATATAATATATAATATATAATATAATTTGCTCTTTTTTCTATGTTTAAAATTTGATCAGGTAATAAAACAGTTATTTCATGGATGCTTTGTGAACAGTCAAAACTGTTGTCCCTCCAAAGTCATCCCTGATACCTTGGGACAACAGTTGACTGTTCACTTCGCATACATGAAATAACTGTATACTGTTCTCTGATTTATCCAGTTTGAAGAGTATATTCTTATTGTTCCGTCAAAACGAAATCAAAATGAAAAACTCTAATTTGTGTTGTTATGACACATCACGTGCTCTCTCATCGTTTCATTTGTTTCGAACGGACGTTGCTTTTGACATATTGCATTTCAAGAATTAAAACAATTTCAATAAGATACTTAAGTTTTTAAATATATACGTTTTAATATCAGAAAGACTATACTTGCTTTCAAATTACTAACGACCTCACAATATAAGCAAAACAGTTGATACATGAATGCTGCTTCAGGTGTTATTTTAATTGGATTTGTAGTACCAATATATAGCACGGAACCAAAACCGCCACTAAAATATTCATTTTCAAATGTGAGGACAGTATACCCTGTTCACATATTATCAAATAGAAAAGGCCTGACAATATGCAAACATTCAACCCATAACGCGATATCGTATATGAGCCTTTTACAAAAATATATAATATATCTTGCGTAATCATGAGTGGAATTCCTTGTTAACGTCCGTTTGCTTTTTGTTGATTTTAAGGCGTATTTATATACACTGACATCTCTTAATTACATAAATAAGTATTTGAGCAAGCGTTTTAAATATTTGATTTTGAGTCTTTAAACGAAGAAATGTCGTTTTTTTATTGTTTTTATTTAAATTAGTATTAATATTATAAAATGATTTTGTGTCTTGACTATACAATTTGGCTTGAATATGCATCGCTTCGACTTGAATATTTAGAAAAAACAATTGGCATTCTATACTCTCTTTTTAAACATAAATAGAATTACAATTTTTCGCACGTCGCTGACTGAATGGAAATCACCCTTATTGTTATCTCTTTGAGAAAGTGCATCTTTTTAGCGGTATTGATTTAATAGCATATTAATAAGACTAGCGGTTTGTGACTTTGGAATTGTTACGACGCTTACTTACACACAGTTAATCAAACACCTGTTGTACAAACAAAGGGCATGCATTGCTACAAACTGCCGTTATAGTCTTGTGAGCCTTTTCCTTCTTTTTTTTTCATAGCCCTGATAAAAAGAATAAGTCACTGTTTTTTAAAATTACGATTAAAAAATAATTGGAATATATTCAAAAAAGAATGTACACATTATGTACAAACACGCAATAATAACTCTCCTGACTAAGATTTATGTTTAAAATATTCGTTCATTATTGGATGGTCCTCATTCGAAATCGGTTAAACAATAACGTGTTTGTTACACTATTCCTCGATGAATTGGAAAAAACGTTGAGTACAAACATAGTGTTGATGTTTTGTAAATTTTAAGGCATGGTTTGCGCAGTGGTAGAGTTTGCTCCCATAGGTCACGGGATCGAAACCCGGGGACGGAAATATATTTTGTATTTATTCTGCGAATTGCACATGCCAACGAAATGCCAAAACTAAATAATTCGTCATACTTTAATATCTTTTCTGCGTTTACGTTTTTGTTTTCGATTTGTTCAATATAATAAAAACGAGCTGTATATTGTATATTTTTTATTCAGCTAAATATACAGTGCATGATATATAATATGCATTTTACAATTATTGTTAAAAACACCCCCGCAAAAGCAATAAGTAAACAAATATGTTATCGAAAAGATAAACTTTAAAAAAATCGCGTTATCCCCCATTTTATCTATATTTGTGACAGACATAGACGTGACAATCAGCATACAGCAAATACAAAAATACTTAAACGATCATACATCCTGAACTGTCACTCGAAAAGCTCAATGTGGCTTGAACACGTTTGTATCAGTTTATAAATTCAATACAAATACATTTACTCAATTAATTTTAACATTTAAAAAAAAAAGTTTGAAAGGGAGCATTACACGTGTTTTACGTGATCAATAGTCACAAACTTAGAATGACCGTCTATGCAACAGTCACCGGAAGATTATAATAAACATTGGATAATGACGTATTCGCAAAAATGGGAGGTAATAACCAAAGGAAGTCACCTAAATTTGGGAAAGGCCTATACAGTTTCCTCAAATTCGAGTTATATAATCCTAACATCTCGTTCCTTAGATCTTGATTAAAAACGCTTACTTGACCTCAATCTATTCCACATGCAATTCCAACAGAATAGAACACATTTGTTTTTTACTTAAGCATATGACAGCTCATTGTGATCTATTTAATAAGACATATATACATGCGTGAAAAAAAAAGAGTAAAAAGATAAAGATGCACTATGTGTGAGAGTGTTGTGTGCTCATATGAACAATGAATTGAGTATATAAACCACATATTAACAATAAGCAGTGGAAACAGGCAAAAACAACAAAAATAAAGTACATTAATTTCATAATAAACTGTACACGCCACCATCAATAGATTATTTCCTTAGCCAAGTGGATAAACTACACAGACAAGATGTGAAGCTTGTGTTTCCATTCCTTTTTAGAATAATTGTGACCTTGGCTCTGGGTGAATTTTGACGTACACATTGACATACTATTAATACATAGAATTCTTATTGTATAATACATTCCATGTGAAAACAATTGTTTTCTGTTTAGTGGGGTTGATGTGTTTAGAAATAAATATATCAAAAATAAATAAACATTTATAAAGATGAATAACCAATCATTTGTTTCCACTAGTATCTCCAAAAAGTAGGATAGGTTGGTCGGCCAAACTGTTTTTTTAACTTTTTTACTATATACATGTTATTTTCCCATGTGAATAAAGATATTAAATGACAAACATTCCCTTATCTTTTTTGGCATCTCTTTCTTTTAACGGTAGAGTTAGTTTGCAAATATGATCGAATGTAACAAAAATGATCTTAAACTCAAATTGGAACATTAAAAAACATATGAAGGTCTTCATCAAAAATCAGAGTCGGTCAGGCTAGTGGAAACCAGCAATTTGTTTAGGTTTATGTATATATGAGAAAAATCAAAACAAAATTAACGAATATACTTCTAGCAAACTATCAAGTTAATATTATAACACAACAAGATTTCAGAAAACTTTTTGTCGTTTTAAGAAATAATCAGCTTTTTACAAAAAGAAATATATTAAGCAAGAAAATCGACGTTGAAATTAATATTAAGATTTTATGGTCAATAAATAAAATACAGAATAATAGCTAACGTGACTTCTTAGACCCAATAAAACACAACTTAAACATCTTTCGTATTGCAAACAGCGTAAACATGCTACTTCAATAAAAATGTAATATGAACATAATTTTGATAAATAACGAGTCTTTTTTATCACTTCTTATATTACTTGCAGAAAGATGTAAAACATTTTCTTTTTTAAACTTAAATTGCATACACTTGAAAAATCGATGTACATGTTCAATTGTAACTATCTAACAAACATCAAATTATAAAATAAAATGAAATATAACAATATTTAAAGTACAATTATACAATAAAACTTCCCCATGTATTGAAATTCGTGTTTGTCTGTGTCCGCTTATTTATACGTATGTATTAGTACAAGGTTAGTGCTAGTTAATTTTTAAAATGAATAACTAATTTAATCACGGTATCCAAGTTGGTCAATAAGTACAAAACCAATTATACAAATTGATGAAATAAAATAAAAGCTATTCAAGCTCCATAAATTTCTTAAAAATACAGAAATGTGCCACTGTTAAGTTTGCATTTATAATATCTAAGCGAAACTACAAAAACGTTTAAAATCTACAAAAGCTACTAAGACCAAAAATAGAATGTAATTTTCTCCCACTGACGTGCCAAATTAATAAGGAAATGCATTTTTGCTTTGTTTTCATTAACTGTGTTATGGTACAAGCGTTATTGATGTGTTTCGCGCTTCACAAAGTATACACGATGACATAAAGAAAACGTCTAAACTTTATTTCGTCTTATTTCTTTACTTTTGGTTAGGTTATAATTAAGTAATGAAATGCGATCGAATGTTGCATCATGATCGCAAGACCAATATAATATATCTAACGCGATTGAATGCATTATAAAACGATCGAGATTATACATGGAATGTAACAACATCACAATTAGGGTCGGCACAAAAGTGTCAGTCGGGTAAGAGGAAACAAACATTTCTAAATTTTAAGCTTGAATTTAAAGTCACCCTGACACATTTTATGTATTCACACTGACATAAAGCAGTTTGCTTTAAATGTTTGAAATGTTACAACTCAACAAAAACATATAATATGATGTGAAACGTAATTTAAAGTATCAAAACATCAATTCTTTACTATGAGTCTTGAATAAATTTAACAACAAGAAATCATACGTTAAAAATTTAAAGACATGTCACTTGAAAATTTAAATGTCAAACTGGATTGAAACAAATTTGTATTGCGTCACAAAATGTGGGATTCAATGTCAAAAACACAATCGTAAACACAATTTTGATGTACAATAAGATGTGTTATAAAGTTTGCGAGTGGCGAAATTGAATACATGGCATTGCAGAAAAAACATCATTTAAAAACTCTTTTGCAATTATATTTAAAGTTCGTGAATTGTTTGTTCTAGCACTTTGCTGGAATTGGATTGGAATGCCTTGGAAGTCCCGGTTGCGGATGATTTGTTTATTTGTGTGGATTTTTTCGCCATTTTCAACAATACGTCAGTCATTTGATGGCGGTCTGGTAATCCACACACACTTTTCCTAGGCTGGCTGATTAACCAATAACTGACAACCGCCCTACTGGAATCAGAGGCAGGGAGGCCGTAACAATTATTTAATGACCAACTACCACACAGATTATGTGGCCCTTCCAAGAATCGAGCACACGATCCTCGGATTTGTAGTCCAGAGCTAAACCAACTCAGCAAATCTGACCGGCTGCGGGCGATGCGTAGCAATCCTGGTGCAAGCCTATTTCGAAATTAATCGGGCAGCTCATAGAGCAATTAACCTTTATGATTCTGTAATTGATGTTAAAAAGTAGTACTCATAATAGAGAGCAATTACATGGGCACTAATTATTCATATTTTAAATAGTATTGGTCATTATTTTGTTATATTAAATATCACGGACTTATGGGAATCTGTATCGAAATACAAGTGTTTTAGTATAAACACGGTCCAATGGTCTCGACTCGTTGTTGGATAAAATTTGAACAAAATCAAAAATAGAATAAAAATGTATCACCTTTTTCATTGGGGATTATTTGCTTAATCATAACTATTGATATAAAGGACACCACAATACACAATTTTAGAGTAATTTTGATAAAAACTATTCGATCATATAGTCTAAAATGTAAGATAAAAATGTCGATTGAATAGTTCAAAATAAATGTATATTGTCCTTCTTAAAGACTTGTTTTTTTTATGTCTTCAGCGAGGATGAATCCTTCCAGATGTGTCTTTCTGTTCTGTTAACGTTTCACTTACCCGTTGCATCTAAAATAAACGAAACTTTTTATAATCGAACTTCTAACATGGCTTATAATTTTGAAGGGGCATATCGACGGTGTTTCCCGTATTTTACCTTGTATACTTTTTTTAAGCTGATAATTATTTATCTAGTTACATGTTCTACTGATAAAAAAGATTATACAAATATATGCTTTGCCATTTTATTCAGTACAAGTGTCATGTGGGATTTCAGCTCAACCTACAAAAATAGCGCACATCAATGACATTTTATACACCGAAGTCCCGTCGGTAATGCGCATGCGTATAGCAATATTGCAGGTATAGTTCATTCATTATACTTCTGCTACTGATTTTCACGCGTCCGCTTTGTGTCCTCGGGGGCATTATTATTATTTTATTACAAAAATTACAGCACTAAATGCACTGCAGATTTTCGCTTTTGCATACGATTGGACACCTTTTGACAATATATCAATGTCATGTTTTTAATAATTTAATTTTAATTTCTGTAAAATAGTTAGTGGACATTTACACTCGTTTCTCAAGAATATGATATTTTGCAGTTGTGTTTATAATTCTAATCATGAAGTTCTACTTTAAACTTTGCAATTAAAAAACATGATATTACGTCGCAATAATAAACAACATGTCTTCATACTACTGCGCGAATTTTATGTACTCGAAAGAATGGAAGAACATAATCAGTTATGCCATACACATGCAAATCTAATGCTTGGGTCATTTCTAAGGCACTACAAGTGTTGGTTTTCGGTTGCAATTCAGATAGCATTGCAAGCTATATTTTATGTGAAAGATAAGCAGGCCGGCGCACACAATTATATTATGAATTATATCCTTTACTTACCAGTTGCTCTAACTCTCCAAACCTTTCACTCAGTTTTTTAACCTCTATTTCCATGTCATCAACCTTGTTTCGCTTTTGTGTCTGATTGTACTTTGCTGCTTTGATTCTTTCGAATTTTTCTAGCGCCTTCGAACGCGCAGGCGTATAGTTACGAACTGTATATGGAAATAAAAAATATCAAGTTTAACCAAATCTTCAAACAATCTATAAACCTGACACTCTAAAACGTGTTCTTACATGCTGTCTGTGAGTTCGAAACTGATCAATATGTAAATAAGTTTTTCTAGGAGTAAACTGGACGACTTAAACTATTAGACTTCGATAATTCGTCTGAAAACACTAACACATAAATAATGTTGTTGCTTACATACTTTATTTGGAAATATATTGCTTATGATGATTTTTATTTTTTGTGAGGCATTAACAAGTTAATAAGGTATATTTTCCACGTGAAGGAAGCGCTTTCTGTAATATCTTAAATGCATCTCCGTATGACGAAGCATCGTGTATCTACTTGGTGAATATAATATTTAATCCCCCCCTAGGTATTACAAATTGGATAACGCAAATTAAAGTTAAGTTAATGATCTATTACCATGAGTTGTGAACGTGATCTTTCATAGAGAAGCGATCATAATTATATGCGACACATAAAATAGTAGAAAAGGTTTTCAAATCATTAGTTTTATAAACATACTTGGAGACAAAAATATTACTGCATAGAAACAATAATTCGAGAAGTTTGACTTCTTTATATTGAATTGTAACCTGACCTTTTAAGCGAATAGTATGTAGTTGCAGGAATCATGCCCGTCCTGTAAAAGTTACACAGCGGGAACAAACATTTATAGTATTTGACCTTGAATTGTGACCTTGAATTTAAATCGAGTGTCATGAGAGTTGTAATCTATACACCATGTGGTCATTCTTAAATTAATGTGAAAGTTACTCAGCGGTTATATAATAAATGAGGTTTGACCTTAAATTTTATCCATGAACTTTGTTAGAGGAGCATTAAAATAGTACGCTAGACATCGCCTGATCATGAAAGAAATAATCCGAAGTAATACTTATATATGTCAGGGCATGTTGAGGTTACGTTGTTAAAACGCATTCAGGACATGTACAGCACACACAAACGGACGGATGGACGGTGCGACTTCTTTATGCACTCCATTTGGGCATATCTTTCAAAATGATACATATACACTTACTTAAATTTTTGACCCCTGATGTTTGTTGTTTGTTTTCTCCATCGCACGTATTGTTAATAAGCTGTATTAACCGGTAAATGAAACATAGCACATTTAGCGGAAAACACAACTTTGATTGCGTGCAGTACTCAACGATCAATTCATATCGCTGAAAGCACCAGTATATGTACGTTCTTTCTTGAATCTTGGTGAATGTATAGCTACAAAAAACACACAATCGTTGCACATATAGTCAGGTAAACTGAAGATTCAGATTGAGTCATGAACAAGGTTCAAGTAGTTCTTTATAAAACATCTCACGATGTTATAGGGCATTTTTTTTTAAATATGTCACTACCTGTATGCATGGACGAAACATCATTAAATTCCAGCAATGTTTGTGTTAAACACAATTGTCGTCAAAGTCTAATAAAAATCGTTAATGAAGTTCTTAAATCGAGTTAAAATTTGTATATAATGGAAGCTGTCGGATACTGTATTAAAAGTTTATATGTAATTTTGAATAAGTTATTCAATTTACAAAAATGAAATGTTATTATATATCATTTCAATGCCAACTTAGCCCTGATATGAAGTATAATTGGCGTTTATATAACACGGCCACTAGAAAAACATTGCGAAATCGAAATTTCGCAAACTTAAGTACCCTTTTCCTGAAAGATTTGACTCTTTGAGATAAAGTATGTGCTTAAAATATTATTTTTCGATGAATAATTGATTATTCTTGTTTAAAAAATAAGCGTTTTTCATTTTGAAATTTATAAGTAAAGTTGGTCTTCCTATGGTGTTTTGCATTGTGCATTTTCCCATGGAATTTTTCTTTTTTGCAATGAGTGTTTTCCCATGGAATTTGTTTCCCACTTTCTGCATGAGATTTTCGAAAAAAAAATATATGTTTATGCTGAGTTAACGATGTTAAGCATTGTAAAAGTAGTTGTGTTGATTTTCGTAAAATTTTCGTTGATTGAAAAAAATCACATTTTTTATATGGGGAAAAGAAATCCCGTGATAAACAAAAAAGCCCTAGGGAGAATGAAAAAATCACATGGGAAAGGCTATTTTTATCAAAAACAAATTCATTTCAGAAATGAAAATTATATATAAAAAACCATCAATAAATGATCCCAAAGAATTATTTTATCACAAAACTTATCTAAAACATGAATATCGTATAGGAAAAAAGGTACTTCAGTTTTCGAAATTTCTGTTTCGCAAAGTTTTTCCGCTGGCCGTAAGAAGCTATATATTAAAATACGTCTAAGTAAGCACAACATGTTGTATATACCTGAACATTGCGATGAGAATATTGAGAAGAAAGATGTTCGTCATAAGCATGTATGCACCCATAAATATTGGCGCTACATATGTGCCAACTTCATTCGGGCATTGAGGATATGTACCGTTAAGCCACAAGCTTTCGTTGGATGTACATGTCTTGTCATCTGTAAATTTACATATCAGTATTTTCATTTGCGCTGATAATTGATTTAAGGTATGCTCATTAAATCTTATGTCATAAATGAGGAGATCAACGGGATGATAAAAATGTTCAGATAAACTATTGTATTTGTATTTTATCTATTTTGATGTATTGACCTGAATGGGTTTATGTCTTTATATTAAAAATTAAATCTAAAACACTCACACTCGCTTTCATCGAACAACAACTCCCCAAAAATGTGCCAGTAAGATGTTTTAAAGAGTTGGATCCCAGTTTCCCTTGTCAGTTCGGAGTTTGGATAGAGGACAGAACGTGATGTGATAGAGTAAGATACCATAAATACCACCAAGAGCATCAGGACGTAGAACAGGTTGATCATCTAGATAAACACAGACGTGTTCGTGGTGAGATACGATAGCATGTGAAGAAGGCATGTACCCATTAAAACAACCATCTATAATCACATATATAAAACGGCAACCAAAATCTAGTTATTTATTGCGCTATTATGTACGCAACACATACAGCTAGCGTATTTTATGTACTAAAATATTGAAAATGTTAAGCATGAAATTAAATAAACATCAAATCATAACATTATTAACGACATACCATGTTCCATAGCATGACCAGTTTCGGACCAAGCTCTTTGCTGATGGCAAATATGCGCAACAAACGGATGCAAAGTAAATAAAAGTTCAACGCAAGAACTACCCGCGCTACTTCAAATGTGTCGTTAAATGGCAGGAAACGTAGCACCAGTTCGATCAGAAACAGCGTGATTGATAGGCAGTCTATGGCATTCCATTTGTCTTTGAAATAAATGTTACTTCCCGAAGAGTTCACTTTTGACTTGCTCAGTTGAACAAACTAAAAACCAAACCGAGGTGATGTTAAACAAATGAACATGTATTTATAAAACAAAGAAACCTACTTAAACACGAACAATTTCTGCACCACGTTATGTTGTGAGGTCACATTAAATATAATAATTAAAAGAAATATAAATCGAAGATAATTTAGAAACAAAATATTCAAACTTGTGTTATCACACAGAAAAGACCAAGACTCAAGAATGTGCATTCCAAACTTTGTTATTATTAGAAGATATGATATTATAAGTATCATTAAAATGAGGTTATATAACATACCTGGTAAAACTCCTCTACGATAAATGAGAGCACCCATGCTATAAGGATCACTTCCACGGTCGAAACGCTTGGTGTAAAATTGAACAAGAGCACATATGCGTACAGGGCAAGGAAGAATGTGTATGATATCTGCAGAAAAAAGTCATCCAAGAGATACTATTGGTTATTAATTAAATTAAAAAACGAGTATACACCCTGATACAAAAATAACTTACATGTTGAAGGAAAACTGTAATGAATTCGTCGTAAAAATAATAAGGTATGAAAAGCAAATAACGTTTTCCATTTATTTAAGCACTATTAAAAGGAAACTGTGTCACGAGAATCAGATTGTCAATGTTTTTGTTTCCCGCCTAAATGTATGTTAGACAATAAAACGATTTTAATCATAAAAGGATGGAACAATTATTGGTGACACTAAACGAGTGTAAAGATGAATTCGTATAAATATTAAAATCTGCAAATTTCTTACGTGCAGTCATTTTTCTCAGTGCGTAAATGTAGCAAGAAATATAGGACAAACTATTTATTGTATTCAACTGCGTCTAGAAGAAACAATATCAAGGTAAACGTATGTTAAAACAACAATAACAATCCCTCCGACGCGAGTAGGTCGAATTATTTCGAAGTGTTGAAATAGATGTAAGTACGTTGTTTTTAGATAACACGATACCTATGTTCCAACTATTTTTTACAACTACTGTGAGATGAGAAAACCCTACCACGTTGTAGATGAAAACGGTAACGGGAGCTCTAAAGTAATCGAAGAAATCGTACAGCTTTTGAACAAGTGCTGGTATCGAGTGTCTGTTTGTTTGGTCGGCATTGCCGTCCGTCGCATTCGATTGCCTGAAAATGCAGATCAAATGATTTAAGATATTCCACGTAAGCATTCTTAACGCAAGTATTGATGAAACAAAAACATTCAGTGGTATAAACAAAGCTTTATAAACGACATTAATGTCATCAGTTAACACCGGCGGCATAATGACATCGTTTTGTTATTGCTTTACTTCATTTTATCTTTTTAAGTATTTCGGTTTTCCGTTTTTTGGCTGCACGAATTATGTCCCTTGGGGATCTGAGTTACATTAAGTGATTGCTGTTTCGTATTTATGTATATATATATGTGTGTGTATATATATATATATAACCTTGGGGTTGCTCACTTACTCGCTATTCCGTTGCGCAGATTCTTGGGTGCACTCTGATTGAGAAAGTTCGTGTCGGTTGACTTTTAACATCGGTACAATCAGAAATGGGCAAAGGGCGCAAATTAAAATCTACCAATAAAAGGCGATAAGCCTCATCATTTTGTTTAGAAAAAAAGTAAATTTCACGGAGTTAATCTTTCTTTGGAAATAGTAATTGTACCTTATCATCAAGTAAAACACAAATACATAAATAAACATCATTGCATAATGTTAGTACACATCACTGTACTAGTAAATGAGCACTATGGGTTATTGGATAAAACCTACCTTGAAAAAAATTTCATCGTGGAGAATGTGTCCATTCCAAACCCCTTGAAGCATCGCCTGGCACGCTGGATGTGAGATGAACGTTTTGTTTCTCGCATCCACTGCAATTGATAAGCACGTAGTACCTCCCCAGGATGGAAGTGGGCGAAGCAATAGATCCTCAGTTCGTTGGTCGTCTGATTTATAACATTCACTAGTCACGCCATCAGCTAATGAATTCCATTCTCTGGAATATTAATTAAGAACTTTTGTTTCAATGGGCACTTCGACAGATTTTTACCCCAAAATAAACCAAGAATCTGATTGACGGAATGGATATGACAAAATATATTCAAATTCAATAAATATTTTTTTTTAGAAAAACACCTGCATTAAGATCCGAACTTGCGCACATATCAAATTTGTTTTTCTTAAATATAATTTGTATGACCCTCAAATATCTTTGCATCAAAACGAAATCTATATAATTAGTAGGGACAATAATCACAAATTATTGATTTAACAAATGTATGTATATTTCACGTATCACTCCTTTAGTTTTCAAGAAATACTTTGTTTGAACCTCTTGAAGTCTCTAATCAGGATTTCCTCCTTCGTATTTGTTGTTTTTTCTTTCATCATCTTCAGTAGTTTGTATCCGTGCAGTGCTGTTGCTAAAGCGTCCTTGAATGTAAATAACAAATGACATTATTATATGATAAAACAAACACATAGCAAATCCTCTCTCTCTCTCTCTCTCTCTCTCTCTCTCTCTCTCTGTCNCTAAACAAAATATACAGTTTAGATGGCAATCTTGGTCCAATCTTTTTTTTAAACATCCAGTGAATTTTCAATGATCGGCTCCCTCCGCGTTCAATATTCCGTCATTTTATTTTTAATTTTTTGACACACTTCTTAAAAACACGTTAACATTAATATTTAGAAAACACACAGTAGACATGAATTTACACAAATAAGCAATTATTTCCATCACACTCTTTCACTGTATTTTTTCGACAGAGTTAGATGTTACGGAGCACATATCAGAAACTTATCTTGTAAACTACCACATCACTGAGTTTTTTTTTCTTGTGACTGTAATCAATTTTGACCAAACCTACACATCACTGCGCAGGCAATCACACGGGGACCTTAATAGTCTATTGGCAGAACCAGTGGCAAAATCAACAAATTTATGTTTCCGCTACATATTTTAATTGAAATCCAACATGGCGCTAGAATTATGATCTTCATTCTTAACCAGTTGACTACGCATCAATTAGAATTTAGTACGGACATAGAACGCCTTAAAAATTAACTTACACGAAGTGATTAAATAACGGCATTAAACCGAATGAAAATGTGTTTGTTTACGGGATTATACCGAGATAAATCGTATTAGTAACAAGAGATAATTCACCTATTTTTTAAATTTTTTGGTATTACGCCGAAAGATAACGAAAATCTCCTTCACTTTCGTAAAATTAATTGCAAAAGATTTTTTAAGACTTAATATAATGACCTAGTGTTTGGACGCACGTGTAAACTTGGTCTAGATATTGCTAAGATAAGCATTGTGACCAAGTATAATCGAGACTGAGTCATTACGGTTGCTTCTAGCGCGGAAACAATGCTTTTCTTAGATTTGACCTGGTAACCTAGTTTAATCGGTATCCATTCAAGTTAAACTGTGCACATGAAAATAACAGTATATTCTATGTTTGACAAAAACATCATAAACAAGGGATGTGTTTGTCAGAAACACAATGCCCCTTTTGAGCGATTTTGACCCATATATTTGACCTTTGACCTTGAAGGATGACCTTAACCTTTACATTTCACCACTCAAAATGTGCAGCTCCATGAGCTACACATGCATGCCAAATATGGCTATGACCAATGTTAAAGTTTTGGGACAGACAGACACACACACACAATGACAGACAGGCCAAAAACAATATACCCCCACTTCTTCGAAAAAGGGGGCATAACAAAATTCAATAACTCTAAAATACTATTGAAGAGTTCGGGTCCTGTTAATTGTCCGCTATCAGTATATGAAGTTTTATTTCAGTCACTTCACTACTTATCAATTTAGGCCCGACACATGAAAATATAACACATGTCAATAACACTGTACATACTGTATAAAGAGTTATTGGCCACAGCAATTTTTGTTAAAGCAATCTATTATTATATACACAAATATGCAAAGGTCAACAACTCCGAATATTCTGATAAGAGTGTGGTGGTACTTTCTCTCAATTTCCTCTATTCTTGAATAGCGGTTTAAATAAATCTGTGTAAAACTAAGCGCGTTATGAACAAGAAAATTGATGAAATGGCTTTAGCTAGTTAAATCCTGACGAGAGAGATGGTTTTTGTACTCTGCACTTCCTATCAATGCACTCTATCATTTTATGAAATTTCATGTAAACGCAATTTTAGTTGTTCTCCATATAAGAAACAGACAGACTGACGAACGGAAGAACGGAAATACGGAAGATACGATTACAATATGCATCTTTGGGAAGGCAAATAAACAAATAAACTGTCTACTTGCATGAATATTAATATGCTTTCTTTGCAAAACAGGCAGCTGCAACACTTTTCTGTGCATTAATATGCATATATGCAGCGGATATCAGGAAAACCATTACAAGATTTACTCAACGTTGTTTAGCAGTAGAAACTACACCCACAGAAATGCAAAAAAAGATAAAATAGTAGATACAATTTTCCTGTACATATATGTTTTGTTCTGCAACCTCAATATGGACGATTTTATGAAGATTGTTAACAAAATAGAGGAAATATGTATCGCCTAGACTTAAGGTTGTAGGAGAATTATTATCACTGTAAAAGCTCGTGCAATGGAACTAGACTAACCAGGTAACTTCAGTTTAATATTCGTGTAGCACAAATATCTTAGTGGGACAAAAACAATGTTGTCAAAATTGAATACAATTAAGAGAAACGAATAAAGAAGTTTAGCGCGATGCACTCGAACTGTGATTGATTCTGTTATATGTATTGAGAAAACCACGACGCACGACATATTTAAAAAAAAATATTCTACCGATATGCTATAGAATCTGTGTGCATCAAAGTCAGACTTGAAAAATACACACATTTTAATGCATTTTAGAGTATTTCTTTGATGATTTCGTTCATACGATTAAATTCACCGTGGTAAGAGTTCAACAGCGACAAAAAAGCACAATAAAATACGTTCATACGTGTCATAAATCAATCAAAACTATCAACAATATGATCTGGGCAAATTGCAAACATCGATTCAAAAGCCATACCTTTTCTTTCTCCCAACAATATTTTGCCATGTCCTGACGAAGCATTAAAATTGACCAAATGAACAAGTGCTGGAATGGTTGATTCACGGTGTCTGTCAAAAAGAAATAATTTACAGCTTTTTGCATTTTTTTACATACATTTAAACGATGAGAGAATAATTTGTTTCTAATACAGCCCCTTATCGATGTGTCATAGAAGTTTAAGGGAACTTTTGACATCTGAGAAAAAACCGGTATGCCTCAACCGCAGATTCAAATGTATTAGCATACAAAGTATTATGATTGCATCAGTATTAAGTTTAATATGTTTTGTTGTGTTTATAATGTTTCATTTATAAGGGTAATGTATAATCAGGTTATCACTTTTAAAAGATAAGAGAGAGCGAAAGAAAGAGACAGGAAGAGAGAGATCGAGAGAGAGGGAGAGAGAGAGAGAGACATAGAGAGACAGACATACAGACAGACAGACAGACAGACAGACAGACAGACAGACAGACAGACAGACAGACAGACAGACAGACAGAAGGAGAGAGAGAAGGAGAGAGAGAAGGAGAGAGAGAGAGGAGGAGAGACTGAGAGACAGACAGAGAGAGAGAGAGAGAGAGACAGAGACAGAGACAGAGACAGACAGACAGACAGACAGACAGACAGACAGACAGACAGACNATTCTATGAATTACAGAACATTTATTCAATACAATAATTTGGAAAAATGGCATAATATAGCATACGATTTCTCGTAAAACACACTTGTTCGTAAATCATTTACGTTTAAAAGTGCATTGTCAAATAAGAAATACGAATTACAGTACACTTTGTTATGAGGTATTGTTCAACAAACATAAGCTATTTTCGTTATTATGTCGCTCATATATTATGTTTGGTGCCAATCGTACTTAATATTGGTACTGAGTGTAATTGTTATATTCCTATATATGCCAAGAAGTGTAGCAACGTTTATGGAATCGATACACTTTGTTGAAATTTCGTGTGCCGGTTATTACAAAAGATTATTTTCTTTGATAACAATTTCCTTTAAGAACTTTCGTCATTTACCGTGTCTTTCTTTTCCCTAGGTAGTGATCTTAAGAGGAATTTCGTCGGTAACTAAATGAAGTAAAAACAATACAACTTACAGCAACACTTATAACATAAAAGCAAATATAAAGTGTTAATCAAAATTTCAAAATAAAATCATGTTAGGAAATCAATTTTAAAGTGTAATTCAGATACTTTGGAGACACATAAATACAAATATAAGAGCATATATATATATATATATAACTCCTGTATTTCCGGAGGTAATGAAAACGGATGAAAGATGTACATTTTCTAAATATTATGGAATTGTCATGACGGATTGTAACGTTTACTTATATAGCCCAATAACACACCATTTTGTAGAGTCGAAGCAGGCGTTTCTTTGTAAGCCATCCTTTAATGTTAAAATCATGGTCTACAAACAGTTGAAGGATGCCAACATGGTTCTTCTGAATAGCCATGAACACGATTTCGTCAAGATCATCCTTTACCTTAAAAAATAGTTTTCATATCAAACTCAAGTTTGTTATTACACATTTTAAACGATCATCATATATTTAAGCGCCAGACCATTAAAATAAATCTAGTAAGTTCTGTTTTACCTCAAATTATGAGCTTTACCTTCAAAATATGGGTAACAGAACAATTGTATTTATTTTTATTTTTTTATTAAATAACACTAACTCTTAAATTCAGAAATAAAATAGTTATGTTATATATATGTAGAGCGATTACCAATGAGATTAATATCGTATAGTACTTAAACGTTTTCATCTACACACATTTTGCAAAAATCAATTCAAAACGCCCTATTGTTATAAATACCTGATCATTGTTTATTACGGCATCGATATCATGTTTTGTTTCTTCGATGCTGTTCCAAGCCACTGCAAGACGTAATCGATCCAAGGGCTGAATTGTTTTTGCTGTTAAAACATTGCACAATATTAATACATTATGTTAATAGCTACATCATAAAAAACGTTTCAACATGGTTTTCATATTCAATATAAAGACGCCATATCTATTGAAGGAACTTGTAAGTATAAGTTCATGTAAATGATGAATTCTTGCGTAAAAGTTACACCAGGATTAGAAATCATTGACTAACTACTCCTGAAAAAAATAGTTCAATCCAATATTCTATAATGACATATTTATATAGAGGAAAAGAACAGTATCATCAAACTCCTCATAAATATTGATTATTAACAAAAATTCCACAATAGACAGCATGTATCACAAGGGAGTGGAAGTTGGGGCGATGAAGTGTAAGGGTCCGGTTGGAAAACTTAATTATAAGGCAACCATTTGTGCCCAACCTAGTTCCAAAAGGTGGTCCAAGATCATATATCTGAGTTATTATGTTCTTTAAATATCTTGTCATGGCCTTTGAGCACGTACTTTCCCGGATCGTTTGTGTTTAGTCTAGAGTTATCGATATAGTATTAGAATTGACTATGCACTTGCTTTCCTCTAACTTTGTGATGTCAAATGCGGAATGACAAATGTAGTTTAAATAATCAATGTTTCGTCGTGAATATATAAATGTTTAATTTGTCTTGCGCATAATGAATTTGAAATAAATGAAGAAATCATATTTTTAAACATGAATAAAACATTGCTGGTATTCAGTTCGTTTCATTCATTCACAGCTGAACAGATATAATTACATAAATACCAATATCTACATTGACATAACAACGTCAGTGTAGTCCTTATGTCAGTATGCCTGTGGATACTGGTGATACATACAGAAAATACATTCAACATATGAAAACATATACATGGTATAAAATATTTATAGTTAATTATAGTAATGAAAGTTTACTTCAAAACCCTTCAATACCAATGCGTTTGATATTTATTGTGGAGTTCTTCCATATATTATAATACAAGATAACTCTTTATTGTACTTACTATTTGTTCGTATAAGTATCAACTAGGTAACAACAACCAAACTATATTTTCAAACTATTTTGACATATATAAAACAGTTTCGATCGTTTTTGAAGCTCAACACCATTTAACTGAAACTCGCGCATTCCGTTGGCATACATTATACGCGTGGATATTTGTCTATATTTGCATTTGGTTTCGTTCGTGCAATTTTAACCGCCCTCAGTATAAGCGGAAAATTGTAAATACACCATTTAAGGTGAACAATGATCAAAGGTGCGTTCACCGCATTGGAACGTTTAATTTAAAATTATCGCAGATTGAATCCGAATGAAATAAATGACAAGAATAAATTGCAAGAAACATAGGTGTAAAAAAAACATTAACTTCATAGCATCGCAATTCAAAATAAAACACGGTAAAAGATAATATAAATTCGATTAAACCAACTTTTAATTTGAATAGTTGTCTCCTATTTTATGCGCAAAGAACACTGTGTGTTGTGTTAGTTGTATCGTTTCGAATAATTTTAGAACAAAACAAATACTGTTTACTTTTGATATCCAAGCCTTATTCGATTTGTTATCCGTTACGGTAGTGAGCAAGTATTGCAGGTATCAAATACATGGTTTTGTCAGTTAAAACAGAAATATTCAATTTCAAAAAGACCAACGGGTGTGAATAGACTCTTACACTGAGGCTAACAACAAAGTGACGACAATAGCAAGAAATCTTCTTCGAAATTCTGAGTTTATATCAAAACGCCATGCATATTTATGAGAAGCGTTGGTAAAAAGAAAAAGAAAAAAATGAAACATTGTTTTCTAGCAAATGGTCATTCCTTTATGTTATATGAAAATGGACAATTTCGTTTAAATTCTGTATGAAAACACTTTCAAAATGGACTGAATCAAGAGTATATTAAGTTAGTATGGACTTACCTTGTAATAGAGCTTGATGCATGCTGGTCTTTATGTCATTCATTCTGTTTTCGTCAAAAATCGTCAACAGTTGGCACATTTTCAGGCAGTCTGTTATCCAGTTAATTTGTTCGTCAGTTTTATCATTGGGTTGTTCGAACGTCTGCTCTATCTTACTTATGATGTCTGTTTTCGCTGTTGCATCCAAAGAGCGACTAAATCAATAACATAACAGCAACAACTGAAATACATGTAACAGCTTCGATTCTCGATTATCTAACAAATTTATGAAGTTTTCGAATACCCCATTAATACTTGGATTGAATTGTTTAATAATCAATATACAATCATAAAATGAAAACAGAAATAACTTAAAAATCACATTTTAGACAAGAGAGCCATGATGGCATGTGAGCGCTTCACCGACACCAATTGGTGAAGACTTGACCTTATATTAGGCATGAACTTTGGAAAGAAAACTATGATATAGCTAAATGAACAAGAAATATTTACATACGGCATCCCCACATTCCACATTTTTCTAAAAACCCCGCTTATGTAAAAAAAAGCCTTTTGGGATCATTTGATGTGTGACCTCTAAGTGTGACCTTTACCTTTGAAGTAATAATACAGGTGATAAACGCGACATTCAGTCTCCTTATCGTGTCATGTGTTGTTAAATGTGTGTCTTAAAGTGGCACTATAAATATCTGAAAAACAGTCCGAATAAGCTGCTAAATGGCCAAATTTAATCTTCAAAGTGGTAACTTGACCTGTTGAGGTAGGGGTACGAGTTTAACATGCGACACGTCGTCTTAAACTGTGCCAAGTTATTTTAAAAAACCGTCAATATACGGAAAAGTTATGACTGAGATAAGAATATTTAAACTTTTTTTGGCGACTATAAGCGTTTAGGTAGTGAGACGGTTATTATACACGATAGGCCGCCTCGTTATGCTTGTAAATGTGTGGTAAGTTATCAAAAACTAGCAAGATGAATGACAGAGTTAAAAGACAAGCTGTTTATCGGTGATCTTTGAACTCTTATGTGTGACCTTGGCCTTTAAGTAAGAGAGAAAACATTTACATGCGACTTTTTGTCTGATATGGATTGCATTTGTGATAAGTTATTTCAAATTCCATCCATATATCGCAACACTATGGCAGATACAGGAATTTTCAAGCTGGTTTATGGCAAAATTTAATAGTTGACCTCTACGAATGACCTTGATCTTTGAGTTATTGTGACAGTTGTTACACGCAACAATGCGTCTTAAGATGGTATACATACGTTAAAAGTTATTTCAAAACCCTTCAAAATTAAACAAAACTACGGCTTAAACATGAATTTGCAAGCTGTTTTATGACGATGGACATTTGTGTTAAGTAACTTGCAAATCCATCAGTATATGACAACGTTATGGCTGTGAGTGGCAATTTTAAACAGACATACATACGAATAAACGAACAGTGCGACTTCTATATATCCCCTTCTTCGAAAGGTGGACTAAAATTGGTCAAGCCTCGAATAACATATAACATACAACTAGTTCACAGAAGTAAATTTAACTAATATGAATAACACTGCAATAAAGTGGAGTAATTGCGCCAATCATATATTAAATATTAATAAAATTTGTGTCCTATGTTACACAAGCTTAATTTATGACTAGATTGGGAATAAGTTTTGTTTTCCTAGTGACCTAGTTGTTGAATACACGTGACCCAGATTTTAACTCTGGCTAGAAAATGTTAAGATACATATTCCTATCACGTTTCATCAAGATTGAGTCATACTTTTGGCCTGTAGATGGTAACGAGGTGTTTTTATGAAGATATGATTTAGTGACCAAGTGTTTGAAAGCATGCGACCCAGATTCAAACCTTTATATTGTCGAAATAAACAAGCTGACAAAGTTTCATCAATATTTAGCCATAAATGCGGCCTCTAGAGTGGTAACAAAGTTTTTCTTAAATTTGACCCGGTGATTTTGATTTTGGACGTAACACTGTTTCCAATTAGGCCTTGGTATTATTCAAATAAAATTCAAATTTTATCAAATTGGGACAAAAATGTGGCCCCTAGAATGGTAACGATCTTAAAGTTGACGACGCCAACCAAACACCGCACACCGTAATTTACACACCAACAACTGAATGAACGCCGGACATAAGGTGATCACAATAGCTCACCTTCACATACGTGAGCTTAACACTAAGTTTAACCATTTTGTAATCATTGCGATGCCGTGACTGTACTTTTAAAATTGACTGTGGATACAATAATCCATTGGAACTAATAGCGTGGTTCCAACCAATTACACATTGCAATTGGAATCCACATGTACTGCCTAGATGGCGTAATCAAACTGAATATTTACTATAACTACGATAAAATGAATTATTCTACTGTAAGAAGTTGACCTTAAACTGAGTAATTAAATCATGTAAAAACAATCTAATGGTTATGACAACACTACCTGACAAGTTTGAGAAAACTAAGCATTTATGTTGTGTAAATATTGAACGAACAGGAAGTTTCAACGATCAATTCCGATAAAAAAACTCAAAGGATGAGCTCAGAAAATTCAAGATAGAAACTTAAAAAGTGGGACTTTTACAAGACATCGAGATAAATTAATTCATTAATGGATGCATGGGAAATGTGCATTTGTAATTGAGAGTTTATTCAAATGTCCCCTCAGCGTCTTCGAGACTGCCTTATGTGCTGACCTGATGCATGGGAACTTAAAAGTTTTAACAACTTAACTTTTTTTAATCTCGAAAAGAACAACAATCCAATAAGGAAAAAAAATTCGCTCATCAATTATTGTATCACTCACACGCAAAATGTTAAAATAAATGGCATTATCTTATATATTTTTGCACCGGTATACTAATAATTTCAACATTGTTTAATGATTTATTTACCATATGATTTGTATGGAAGGATCTAACAGTCAAAATAACAATCCATGTGTTCCAATATCTTTGAAAATAGTTAACGAAATACAAAAACAAATCGATCTAGGTATGATTAACCAAGAATTGGTGTATGACAAAAAAAAAGTTGATATTTAAAATGCTTTAGATTTAATAATTACCAGTTGCTATCGGCGGAGATAAACCTTTTTACCAAGATCAACTTGAAATTTAGACTTTGTCAATTGACATTTTTGTAAACTCACGCGTCCACGGGCCTTTGTAAAATATCAATATTTAAACGTTATGCAGAAAATAAAATATTGTATTGTGAAAATAAAATATGGCACCAGGGGTGACATTTCATTAAACATTTCATACACGTCTCAATAGCGACACTACGTGACGAATCCAGATGAAATGGAATGTGATCTTCAATCATTATATTAACGTACTAACAAATGATCACACAGACAATGTATTTCCAATTTATAAATTCTAATAAGGGAGAAATAAAAAACATTAAATATCAAACATACAAGGGTCATTATAAATAGGTAAATGTGTAGATAGTTTACGATTTCCTTTTAACATTTTGTCAATTGGATGTTGTATGCTTTGGCATAATTATTAAAATAAGATACCTTCCATCTTCATTTTTCTTTGATTTTTCAAAGGCGTATCCAAAAATGTCCGCTGTTCTGCCAGAATCTTTGACGATCACTACAGGGGTTGTGTTCACAATGGCCTTATGTACTGTTTCAAAAGTTCCTATTCCTCCTTCTATTACAATTTGGACAATTGGAATGGTTGCTACAGTGAAGAAAATCATTTCTAATATACATAGACATGAACGATTTTGTTTCAGCATGATACATGCACAAATAACATTTAAACTTCACATACATAGATATATATATAAAATTTAAATGTAATTTGTGCATGTATTAATGTTTTTTATTTCACGTATGTAAGAATAAACGCAAGTGGTTTGTTATAACGGATTAAATGTCAAACCTTAATTTGCATAGAACTTCTATATTGTGCATAGTTATTTGTACCAAACGCACGTTCCTGTTGCGTGAAAAGATTGTTTTTTTCCGAATCTACGACTTATTTAGCATAAGAATTGTTTCGTAAGGAGTTATTCGTTATTTATGTGTGTCTTTCATTTTTAACCACATTCGGATTGTATAATATACCAGGTTCTCCATTACAACACTGTAACTATTTTTAGAAATCACGTGACGCGTCGAATAAAAGAACAAGGCTGAATGTGATAAGTTTCTTTGTTTTGTTATGCAAATTACAGAGAATATCAACGATTTTATAACTGTTTACTGTTATTGTTTACATTTGGGATTTGCATGCGGACTGACACTGATAACAATTAAGTAAACCATTTCATACCGGCATGTGTTCAGTCAATAAATTGATAAGACATTCTAAAATAAACATTACAATACCTAAATAATAATTCAGCGACATAATATTTAGTACCATTGGTGTATATTTATACATTTTATTTTATCGTTATGAAAATACACGAGTTACCCATTTACATAAAAGTAAAGGTGGTCTGAAGACTAAACATCGATAAATGCACAACATAAAGGTATAAATTAGCCGTATAAGGAACTCGATAAACTAAATAAAAAAATACCTAGTATTATAGAACTATTATTCTCTAAGTTATGGGTTAGTTGGTGTGTTTTTTTTTTCATGAACGATCGAACGTGTAGAAAGTGTATTGAAGCAACTTCAAGACATATTACATATAAGTAAAATCAAACTGACATGGTGCAAATTGAACTGTATATGTACGTATATTGATATCTCTTTATAAGTGATTATGAGTGATAAATATATAGCATTTATATCATAAATCTTTATGGTTTGTTTTTTTGCGGAAACATTATTTAACACCAGAGTGGTCAAACGAAACTGCTTGTTTTAATTATGCTGTTCCAGTTTTATTTTACTGGTACCCGCTAAATATTTTAATGTTTAGCATTACATGTTTAAAATATTTGAAATGTATTAGTAGTAAGCACTTTATAATTATGATTAAACTGGCTAAGATCAATATAGTATTTAGTTTTTGACAACCTGTCTGGACAAATGATGTTAATTTCTTACAATATGTTAAATATCTTATTAAAGCAACTGTTGAATATTTGGCGTTAAATTACTCCAAGAAATGACTTCTCAATACTGCTATGACGAGACGGAATGGAGGTGTCATAAATTTTGACCAGACAGCTGCTACCTGTGGTTTATGACACCATGTTGTTATTCATTATTTATCGGCACAGTCTCTGATCATAACGAGATAATGCGTTTGTGCTGAACACGGGGGTAATTAAACATCGTGATAACAATTCCTTAAACAAAGAGTGTCAAAATCGGTACAAAAAAATAAATATAAAGAAGTTCTTTAATCAAGAAAATTTAGTTAATGTTTTGACAGGAAATAAACCACTTATGGGAAGTATATATTTACTGCTAATGCTGACGATGACATCTTGTGTTGACAATATCGTTACGTCGCCGAAAGTTCAAAAGCATGAAAGGTCGAAATCAAGTTCGGCGTTGCGTGGCACTGTTCGAAATGACATCACGTTCAGCCTCGTTCTGGAATTTTTTGAGTCACGTGAATTCGCGCTTTTTAAATATTGGCTTATTGGAAAAATGGTCTATTCGCTCAGGCATTAAATAATACTCGATAGTCACTTTCACATTGTACTGCAAACAGGATATAAGAGGGCCGGGCTCTTTTAAAATTAACAGCTTGATCATTTTTGAGAACGAATATAAAAACATAACCAAAGAGTCTATTCGAGATTAGCGAGTATAAACAAGCACATTCGTCAAACGGATATCCCGCGCCGTATAAATTTGTTTAGTGATGGGTGCATAACTAAAAGAAACTGTTATTTGAAGGGTTGTGTCATTTCTCGCTTATATTTTCCTGTGATGGATTTGCAGCAGACAATAAAATGAAAAGTTACATCATAAAAAACAGCAAAGGGCAATAACTCTTATTTATATACGTGTTAGGTTATGAGTCTTATGCATGTCGCTTTTCCTCGTTAATATATATATTCACACATGAAGTTTCATTTCAAAATCTTGTTTCGTATCTGAGATATAGCACTGAAAAGTTACATCCCACAAAAACAAAAAGGGCAATAACTCTTATTTAAGAAAGTCTATGGTTAGGTTTCTTGTTAATTGCACTGCTTCTTATTGATATATATACACCCATGAAGATTCATATTGAAATATTGTATAGTATTTGATATATAGCCCTGAATAGTAACATCATACAAAAATAACAAAGTACAATAACTCTTATTTAATAAAGTGTAGGGTTATTTTTCTAGTGCAATTCTCCCCATTGATATCTATATACCAATGAAGTTTCATGTTGAAATGTTGTATAGATGCTAAAATATAGCCCTGACCAGTTTGTGACGGACGGACTATCGGACGGACAGACAACGCCAAAATTGTATCCCTCCGACTTCGGCGGGGGACAATAAAGAAGCTTACTCTAACACATTGTCGGAAGTGATAAAAGGGTTAATTCAAAATGATGTAATAAATTATGAAATAAAATTAAAAAGAAATTATACGAGGAAAACAACATGGTATCTAAAATCACTAAACTAGAAGTACGTATTTCCAAAAATCTACACAACCAAGATAAAATCAACGAATCTACGAAAATGAAAAACATTATGATTACTTAATAGAAGATAAAACAAAAGAAATTATTTTGCGATCAAAGTCTAATTGGATTAAAGGGGCCTAAACTAATAAGTATGTTCTTTCTTATTTGGAGAAAACAAACGAGCTCAAGAAAAACAATTTACTAAAAAAAAGTCGAAGTACTTGCAATTTTAAACCAGCCAAACGAAATTCTTGAACATGTGCAGGTTAATACGAAAGCTTGTAAAATATTGATTACAACATTGACTTTGGAAGCCTGGACTTACACAGCATATTACGCGAATATGTACATGTATATATACCATTTCTAAATAACTATTTTGTAACAATTATCATATTCAAAGCAACAATCAAATGTTATATTTTGAAGAATTTCATAATATATGTATATAATTAATAGAATATATTAACGATTTTCGAAATAAGACATTTTATTCTTTTCAACAACTTTGTTTGATATTTATCTGAATTATTTGATATTACCACAACGTAGTTTTTAAAACGTTTACTCACTCGTAAGGCGTGTCCCAGTATAAGAGGAACAGCTTCGTTCACTCGGACCTATATCATATAAAACACCAGAATACTGTGTTGATCACAAAACAGACAAAACTAAAATATGCAAAATAGTGTACACTAATCTAATTAACGCTTCTAACCATACACAATTAACATGTGTAGCAACGTGGAAATCACTACTTTATACAAACACAACACCAAACTTTTCTTTCAAGTTTTAGGATCAATACATTACACACATTAAACCAAATTATTAATATATGTTTAAATGTACTCTTTAAGAGTCGAACATATGCGATTTCTGATCGGCATGTTACAAAACACATGTTTTTGGAATGCTATACTGACCAAACATTCCGGTCAAAAGTTTTCCTTCGTGCCTCAAAACAAATTTGGTTTGGAACATAACAAGTTCCTTACTTTTAAAATACTTTCCTTACGTGATCAATAATGCACACACATGAAAAATAATAACGCAATACATTTTATCATTTCTTTTAGCCAATTGCTTTATCTTTAAATGTACATGTAAAAGCATCGCCCCATTATTGAGACAATATATGAGCTACTTAACCTATAAGCTAACAATAGAGAAAACAAGACCACACATTAAGCACACACATGAATTGTTTAAGCAAAGTTGGAGCACATTCTTATAAAAACAGCTGTATGAACACGTCCATATCTTCTCAATATAATACGTTTTAATTGACTCAAATGAACCTGGACCACTTTCCACTTTCTTTCTAAAACCATAATATTCTGAAACGATATTTTTTGTCACATACATTTGTCAGAACGAAAACTGCTGAATCTTCATGTTGGCTCGTATGATTGTATGTGTATGCTTTTAGAAGTGAAAACGATATAACAAAAGAAGTAAATCAAATATTCACTAAACATATTCTAATTAAAAAGCATACCTTTATAATGTGTCGCAATTTCTCTCTCAAGTTTAGCACGGAAGTCAATTTCTCCCCCAAACTTGCCTTGCGTTGCATCATCAACCAGAATGAAGTGTGCATGGTTCGGATCCAAGTAGGTCTTCTTCTCTTCCGGTTTGTTTTTGAGTGTGTATTTTCTTCTCTGCTTTCCCTGTTAGTTTAAATGATTTACTTTAAACGATATTTCAATATAGCATAATCTTAATCTCAGTGATTGATGCTAATAATTCTCAATAGTATTACAAAGAATTATGACAAACGTACATCGTTATTTTCCAATGTATCCCGGTTCTGTATACACCCAAAGGATGCTATACCGATGGCAACCACAGTATGTTCCATGTTCGAATCGATCCTCAAATCTTGAACCGCTCTTCCTACATGTTTCATTACACCAGTGTTTGTTCCACCCGAAATGATCCACGATCCTGTACAAAACCGTCGTATAACGAACCAGTTATAAAATGTACATATTGTCTAAATAGTATGTATGAGACAATGGTGATATCGTAAAAATGAAGAAACATTATTATGTCTGCATTTGTTTTCACAAATGTTCTTTGTATGTTTGGAGTTTTAAACACACTAGTTTAAACTGGCATACCAATTGTTTTCAATAGGTCATTAAATGCATTATAAACTGAGTTATTATCGCAAAAATAAAACGTATGCTTTGATTTTCGACCATGACAAAAGTTTCCACTAAACTGTTTATGACACTTATTTGTTGCAAAAAAAGTTTTCATTGTAAGGATCTCAATTTAAAACAAGTTCGTACTTGTTGTTGAAGCTGTTTCTATAAGGCCCCGTAGACAAGTATCACGAAGCCGTTTGTTCAACTTGAATTGTTGAGCACCGCCAGTAACTGATATCAGCAGGTTTGGCAAATCCAGTCTCCATATGTCACGCATTGACGTAAGCATATTGGCCATTTGAATGTCCTTATCCACTATCATATACTGTAATTATAATAATGTATGTTTAACATTTAGCAAACAATACATTTCCAGAAACTATATCAGGAGAAAAAGCCTTGTTATTATTCACTACTTTAACAGAACACCAACTATAAACATAACATAAAATAATTAAAGCTGCGATCACCGCTTTGGAACGGTCAATGCAAATAATTGTGTGTGTGTGTTTGGAGGGGGGGGGGTAAACCGGTTTATAATGTATGTTTGCATAAACAGTCCTATTTATAACGAGTCATGACATACATGAAAATACACAATTGGTTTGCAGTCAACACTCACAAAACGTGTTTACCTTTCTTTGGGATATTTGAAAATAACAATTATTAACTTTTAGAACACACTGAGTCCAATGTGTCGTTAATCAGTCGCATAAATGAAATGCAATGCATAGTAATAATAATCATATTCTATTTTCTGTACCATAATCTTGTCTAGTTTTATTGCGAAAATCACACGAGCGCCTGCTCAAACAACCGGGCCAGCACCGATCTACATTTGTTCGGCGTTTTTCTGAAGATCATCGTACTTAAAGCGATACGTTTTAAGGCTCATCATAAATCAAAAGGACCCTGAAACGCTCACCTTTGTTTGAGGAAAACCTACCTTGAACTGTTGACCAAGTTTTTGAGATATACATAGATACATAGGTAACACAGATTTTGTAAGATTTGACGTGGTAACCTGGTTTTTGGACGCAGGGGACCCTGATTCGAACTCAACCTATACATTTCTCAAAGATTAACATTCCGACAAAGTGTCATCACGATTGAGTTATAAATGTGCCATCTAGCATGGTAACACCTTTTTTATAAGATTTGACCTGGTGTTAGTCGACACATGTGGCCCATAATTAAAATCGTCATAGATATTGTCAGGATAAACATGATCTTCAAGGTTCATCAAGATTGAGTCATACATGTGGCCTCTAGATTGGTTACAATATTTTTCTATTCTTTGTCCTGGTAACCTAGTTGTTGGACGCACATGACCCATATTCGAAGTAAGCCTAGATATTTTGAATATAATTATTCGGCCCAAGTTTAATCAAGATTAAATAGCAAATGTGGCCTCTTATGTGTTTTACTCAGATTGTGCATGGTGACCTAGCTATTGGACACAAGTAATCCAGATTCGGACTCGGTCTTAATAATGTTCAGATAAACATTCTAAGCAAGTATCATCATATACATGTACATAAACATTAACGTACAATAAACAAAAAACAAGGTTTATTATTAAGGACCATACTGTTAACAATGTAACTTTATATTAAAATAGAACGTGTAATTGAATAATAACTAAATCGGGTTGTCAGTTCATTTTGCCGATAATCATCGGAAAAAAAACGATTGCCGAAATGTATATAAAATGACCCCCATACTTTAAGCATAAAAAACGACGGTCTAAACGTAAAATTATTACAACATAGAAAGTTGGATAGGAATAGGGTTCATTCTCATTTTAAACTCAGATTCTCGAAAACGTGTTTAATTATACCAAATTAATGATAAATGAGAAGTGATGAACGGTTGGCGCTGAAACTATCGATAAAAACCATGATTTGAGTTCCGGTGCACGGAAATTTAGCAACGGTTGCCGAATAGTATGATATCAACCAATACACCAACTAACGGTTGGTTATAACAGCCAAAGTCAACAATTCGCCTTCAGCTTTTTTATAAAGATTGCCTGATTTTTGTTTATTCTGATTTACTGATATTCCATTTCAAGGTAATATTGTCACAATACCAGCTCTCGTTTTGTTCAACACCTATAATTCTATAAAATTGTGATTTTTTTGTGTGAAAAATTACAGCTGTTTTTGATTTATTTATTTGTACCTTTCAGCATGATGCAAGAAAGGCAGAGCATTATAATTTTTATTAAGATAATTAAAATAACCTGTTTTTGAATCACAAAAACTTTCCACTGATATTTTTGGTGTTTGGTGTTTGTGCCATTTGTATAAATGAAATTATTTGAACTTAAATATACTCTTTATAATAAAATCATTTAGAGTTATTGTAAAGACCTTTATCTATGTAGTTGATCAGTATGTAAAAAAACTATAGATTTATTTGCAAATCATGCACAACTAACCTTTGCAACCTGTCCTCCATTTTCAACAAAGTGTACTTCTCCATAAGACTTCGGGCCGTTCTGTTCATCGGCACAACCTGTCCCATTAACATCGGCTTGTTTACTCGAACTGCCATTTAAAACACACTCAATCACGTGTTAGCAATTATATACAAATCAAATTCTAATACGCAAATTAATTAAGGTTATTAGTATCTGAAACTCAAAAAACGCGAGGGCAAATGCTGATTTGCTTTAGGTTTAACCATTCTTAATGTATAAATACATGCATATTAAACTCTAGTATAGACATCTCAAAATGAATATATTAGTACCGCCTTCAAATAAGCGTGTTATTGCGAAGGTTATATAACCTCATTTATTTAACCTAACAATCTTCTTACATACCAGTCTCACATATACCCACCTCTAACTTATTTCAATTTGCATGACAGTGGATACATCCCGTTTGTGTTATACTTATTTGACCCGCACGTTAACGAAGGATTTCCAAAACATTCATATAAAGCGATAAATAAATACAAGCATGCTACTTAATGCGCTTCATTAGTAAATGTGTATATGGAAATATATTTTGATCAAAGAATGTTACCACTTTATCGTTTCGTCCGATTTGCCAAATTCTTAATAAAAATATTTGTATGTATGTCGAGTAGTAGAAAAAATAGTTACTGTAAGCAGTTGAAGAAAAACAATTTATAACCTGGGTTGTTATACATGTAGTTGTTTTAGAGGCGCTATTTGTAATGATTTAAATTGAAACAATGGATCACCATGCTTACCTATCCGCAGCACTTTCTCGCTTTAATAAATCGAAAAACAAAAACATATATAAAATCAATATCGTATCAATATAAGTTTATGCCGTCATTAAAATAAAAAATATATATATATTTGATATTATTCTTTATATATGTTTTGATGATTTACACTGAATGTGACAAAAATGTAATGTATTAATTGAATACTTGATTTATTAGGTTAATGATAGTTCATGGATTTTGTCATAATCGTACACTTAGTATCGAAATTTAAATAAAAACAAAAAACACACCTTCATTTTTGCAATCGATTGCGTTCGTCAATCAGCATCTATCAAACTGAAAAATAGAAAACCACTAAATATTTTCTTATTTCAGTATACAACTTATCTACGCAAGTGTTTCAAGAAAAATGATGAAACGTGTTTCAAGAGAAGTACACTTGTAAAATACGTTTGATTGTGATACACATTTCGTTTGATCGTAATACATATTTCCGTCATGTACACGTTCTTTTTTTAATTCATTGTAAATTGGGACTACCTCGGTTTTTATTCGAGTCTGTATTCTTAAGTGTTACTAGGTTTGCTCACCTGAGACAAAGTAAATCTATAGGCGGAGTGTCATACAATGTTTTTAAGAAACTATATGAAATCACAGTTTGGCCAGTCATATCCTATTGGGCCTTAGATCATTCTCTTGCATAAATGCAGTCCAGAGTCGAGCGATGCGCTTTTTCTTGGGTTTGGGCAAATATACACCAAACATTGCTCTCTATAGTGATTTATCATGGCAACCACCACATGTAAAACAATGGAGATCTGTTGTACAGCCATGACATAGATTGAAACGTATGGACGACAATAGAATTAAAAGTAAAGTGTTCTCAATATGCTGTCATAGAAATATTAATAACTGCAGAAATTGGCAATTTTATGTTAAATCGTATTTCAAACGTATTGATATGTTGAATTATCTTGATGAATGTGCAACAATTACCTCTAAGCAATTATGTAATCGTGTAGAATCTGTTACCATGAATCAATACATAGAACAGTGGAAAGATTCAATACAGAGTGAACAATGTCCTTTTCGTACAGGTACATACAAACTTAGAACATATCGTATTTTAAAGCATGATTTTGATACAGAAAATTATGTGAAATCTAAAATGCCCATAAAATATATATCTGCTTTTGCTAAATTCCAGTGTGGGGTGGCACCTCGAGACTAGAAACAGAAAGATATGAGAATTTGCCTTAAATTTTACGGTTATGTTCAATTTGCAAGTTATCAATCGAAAATGAGATTCATGTAATACTTAAATGTTCTGCGTATGTTGACGATAGAAATGTCTTATGACGTAAGGCCATAAAAATAGACAACAACTTTATTAATATGTCAGACCAGGATAAACTTATATTTCTTTTTTCCAATGAAAGTGTTATGTATGTGACTGCCAAAACCTGTTACAAAATACTTCAGTCTATAAATAACTTTTTATATAGATAGTGTAATTGGGCAGTAAAGGTGGTCTGTTGTATGTACACTGGCAGTGTCTTGGTCTTGGTCAATTGGTCTGTGTTGCAACCCCTGTGATGACCACCAATGTACATGCCATGGATTATGCCTTTATTTCTTTATAATAATGTCAGTTTCTTTATAATAATGTCAGATATTTAGATTATTCTTTCTGTTAGTCTTACTTGATTCTACTGTTTTACATAGTGTACAAGGAAAAATTATAATATCCTAAGAATATGATACAGTACATATCAGTGGTGCTAATCAGTTAATTTTAGGCCTGGCCTGAGGTGAAATGTGTTTTAGCTACATTTTACAATTGTGGCAATATTCACAATATTTCATATCAGTATCTTAAAATTCTTGTTTTTAAGGCAGTTTTTAACCTTATAAATGAAAGGTAAGATTAGCGCTACTGATATGGCTTTTAGTTAACTGTACAGTTGTTGCATAGTCTCTTATAATTCAAATTTGAATGGCCATTTACAGATGTTGTTTTATATGTGCTTTTATATCTTGTATATATTATCTTTTTACATGTAAATGGATGAGACTGAAATTAAATATAATATGCCTGACCACGCGCTTAGCCGCGACTCCTTATAATTTAATGTCGAGTATTTGTTTCATATATATTTATTAAATTTGGTAATTTTACTGATTTTATAAACAATTTGACAATTAAAATACTATAAGAACATTCATTTTGAATAGAAAAAATGTACTGAAAATGAGTGACATGAATTCATTGAAATTCCAAAATTCACAAATAACGGCCATCGGAAAAACTTTGAGAAAACGAGATTTCGCAAACACAAGAACCCTTTTTCTTGAAGATTTGCTTCTTTAAGATAAATTATGCGATACAAGTCTTTTTTTTAATTAATAAAGGAATAGTTTTGCTTACAAAAGCGTTTGTTTTCACTTTGAAATTGATTTGCAAAGTATGTCTTCCCATGGGATTTTTGCATTTTCCCATGGGGTGTTTTCCAATAATTTGGGGAATATACTACTACTACTACTACTACTACTACTACAACTAATAATAATAATAATAATAATAATAATAATAATAATAATAATANTTATATATTATATATTATATATTATATATTATATATTATATATTATATATTATATATTATATATTATATATTATATATTATATATTATATATTATATATTATATATTATATATTATATATTATATATTATATATTATATATTATATATTATATATTATATATTATATATTATATATTATATATTATATATTATATATTATATATTATATATTATATATTATATATTATATATTATATATTATATATTATATATTATATATTATATATTATATATTATATATTATATATTATATATTATATATTATATATTATATATTATATATTATATATTATATATTATATATTATATATTATATATTATATATTATATATTATATATTATATATTATATATTATATATTATATATTATATATTATATATTATATATTATATATTATATATTATATATTATATATTATATATTATATATTATATATTATATATTATATATTATATATTATATATTATATATTATATATTATATATTATATATTATATATTATATATTATATATTATATATTATATATTATATATTATATATTATATATTATATATTATATATTATATATTATATATTATATATTATATATTATATATTATATATTATATATTATATATTATATATTATATATTATATATTATATATTATATATTATATATTATATATTATATATTATATATTATATATTATATATTATATATTATATATTATATATTATATATTATATATTATATATTATATATTATATATTATATATTATATATTATATATTATATATTATATATTATATATTATATATTATATATTATATATTATATATTATATATTATATATTATATATTATATATTATATATTATATATTATATATTATATATTATATATTATATATTATATATTATATATTATATATTATATATTATATATTATATATTATATATTATATATTATATATTATATATTATATATTATATATTATATATTATATATTATATATTATATATTATATATTATATATTATATATTATATATTATATATTATATATTATATATTATATATTATATATTATATATTATATATTATATATTATATATTATATATTATATATTATATATTATATATTATATATTATATATTATATATTATATATTATATATTATATATTATATATTATATATTATATATTATATATTATATATTATATATTATATATTATATATTATATATTATATATTATATATTATATATTATATATTATATATTATATATTATATATTATATATTATATATTATATATTATATATTATATATTATATATTATATATTATATATTATATATTATATATTATATATTATATATTATATATTATATATTATATATTATATATTATATATTATATATTATATATTATATATTATATATTATATATTATATATTATATATTATATATTATATATTATATATTATATATTATATATTATATATTATATATTATATATTATATATTATATATTATATATTATATATTATATATTATATATTATATATTATATATTATATATTATATATTATATATTATATATTATATATTATATATTATATATTATATATTATATATTATATATTATATATTATATATTATATATTATATATTATATATTATATATTATATATTATATGAGGTAGGAATATAACATATGAGGTACTACAGGGGTAGTCTGCACCAGCGGGCAACAGTTCAAACTATTCACCGGTAAAAGTTTAAAACATTTCAACATTACTTATTCGTAGAGGAAATAGCAAAAAAATAATTAATTATCATTTATATAAGGCATCGGGTAATAATTGTGTTTGTTTTTGTTGCAGTTAAAGTACCATTAGTTTGTATCTCCCCATGTGGTATTCCAGTCTCCATTTTGGCATTTATAAGCAATATATTGGCATACCATACAATATCTTGTATCGTTATCTTTTTATCAGCCGAGTGATAAGTGGCATTGCAAGATTTCAATAATGAGTTATCAATTCAAATTACTTTGTGTATTGTTTATCAATAGTATCATGAATATTTTAGGGAAAAGTAAGTTTTGTCGAATTGTATGATATATTTTACTAATGGTACAAACAATTCAAATATAACTTTTTTTTACTATATAGTGTTATGGAGTTAAATACACACACAAACAACAAACATGAACGTGACGATTTACAACATAATGCAATAATTATCAGTTGTTAAATGCCCTAGGGTTATAGTATTCAAATTATCCTTTTTTAAGAATCAAACTGTATATTTGCCAGCATCGGATAAATATGAACATAATAAATAAAGCAAATGTAAATATAATGGAAGCTATTTATAAATGTCGGTGTTAATAGCAACTCACATCAAATGTTATGTTGTTAATATGCTTTCCCGACAATATATTAGATGTGTGTTGTATTGCATTGTTTTGTGCAGGTTTATTGTTAATTACGTTAAGTGTACATATAACTCAAATGACTTGAACACAACTGTAGATTTTCTCTCTCGAAAAACCAACTCAAGTTACACATAACTACGACTATTATTGATTGACATTGAATTAATCTACTCATAAAGTCCAATACTTAAAAAAACTTCCATGTTCTCTATTTTCTGTAGGATTCATGATCTCGATATATAACTATTGCATACATACATTTGAAGATATGTTCACCCCCCTCCCAACGAACTATAAAATATTGAATGTGTTCGAACACTCCATTTAAAAGTTTCCCCTTGTATCTTGTATTATAGTATGCATTATCTGCTTAAATTATGCATGCTATAACTGATCCAAACTGAACCGGGCAATATTGTTAGAACTCGTTTTGTTTTGTTTCCCTTATTGTATACCTAGTGACATATAAGTGACGTCACACAGGTGTACACACACGGATTTTTACTTTTCCATAAATGTTGTGAAAAATATGGATTTTACGCGAATATCAAAATAATTTTGGACTAAAATGTTACCAGTGAAATAATCTCGATGTCACCAAAGCAAAATAAAGGAAATAACATAAACAAAAGTACTTAATCAATCAGAAAAAGAAAAACAATATCTCCAATTGAGCCCGCCAATAAAATAGCACGGGATTCTCGCATGAAAAATCCGGCAAAGCCGGATTAGATGCAAACACTGCTCATAGTACATGTTGCACGAATCGCTACCATTTAACTTGACCACAACACCGACCACTTTCGCTTTCAAGTTCGACTATAATTTTGCAACAGACGCCTTTTGGACAATGAATTATAACGCTGGAACGCCACATTTTAATCAGTTCGGAGTCTCTTCTCCACCGTTTAACCCATTTGGAGGCGTTAGCCAATCATATCAAAATAACATGAACCCTCTACCTTGGGCCGCGGGCTTGATAGAATATATCAAAAATATAAAACAACAAGTAGAAAACATTGATAAGATTGAAGACTCAGTAAACGAAATTACGCAAAAAAATGGAACAATTAGAATTACAAATTAAATCCATGGTAACCAGTTGCAAATTCATAAATGAACAATTCGAAGAAACAAAACATAAACTTGAAAAATCAGAGGGTCAAATAAATATGTTTAATTAAAAATCAAACAAGTTCAAAGAAAGCATCGAAAGCTTCCAGACAAAATTAACTCAAATTAAAGATGCCAACAATAATCTAGAATTCCATAGTCTACGAGAGAACCTGCCATTCCGTGGCATAAAATAATCACCTAATCAAGAAAATTGTGAAGAGCTAATTAAGACACTAATTCGAGATGTCGTACATATCGAAAAAAACATCGAACTTAATAGGGTCCATCGAATAGGCAAGGGAACACCGGGGAAACGAGACCAATCGTGGCTAGGTTCCATCATTATTCCGACCGGGAACTCGTACGTAAAGCCTCAATCGACAAGAATCCAGATTAAAGGTTACTACATCAAGGCGTTGGAATACAGCAGACGAAAGCTACCCTGGAAAAGCGACGAAATACACAACACATAGTTGACCGGGAACGAATCGCATGCAGAATAACCAAAATGGGCCGGATCCAGGCTTCTAGTGAAAGGACAAAATGGCAGCTATCATGAAAAAAACAATTAGGACAATGGGAAGTAAAAAATAATTTCGTGGAATATAAATGGACTCGTGCAAAAATTAAATGATATTGACTTTTAAGAATACATTAATCGGAATACATTTACGAAAGCTACAAAGGACTCCCTTCGGTCAATCAAGGTACAAATGTTGATGTGTAAGGAGGCTTTAAAGGACTGTTTTGACAGCGCTTTATCAACCATTAGAAACTAAGTCAGTGCATCTGCAGCGAGGTTCACTGAGCTAGAGGACAGAATTAGGGTTCTTGAGGTGTAAGATGATGTCAATAATCAGGATCTAAACACGGAATATACTGGAAACTGTGTGTTAGATAGCAGTGTTACATTCACAGCGGCTCCGATCTGCGTATTGGTCATAGGTTCGTCTGAAATAAGGAGCGACATTAGTTCTGTGCCGGAAGTGTTTGACAATCAGTGCGATAAACCTCTAGTCTCCGATAAAACTCACGATGTTGATAAGCTGAGCAATCGGGCCAGCTCGCGTGGTGTCCCTACAACGACAGAACACTCGTCACAGGAAACTTCAGTGCAATTCCCGATACCGGTACGTGTCACAGAGCGGTCAGATGACAAACATACAGGTGACTGGCAGGAGGGGGTGACTTTGAAGTGAAACGACGCAGGCGGACGCGTCGTTTCTGTCTACTTAGCCTTGGTGAAAAGGTTTACACGGACTTCTTAAAAAAGTTATAGAACGAAAAGGCCCAACTGTGTCAATGATGCGTGTTTTCCCCTGTAAGTCAAGTCCAGGAAAGGTTGTGATTCGTCTAAACGTTTACGATAATGACATGGCCGACCGCTTGTTTGAATATGACTTTTGGCCGAGATGTATTTCTTGCAGGCCATGGCGTACACGGGCGGCGAGAGAGCAGTCGCCGAGACTTCGAGAGCGACGTCAACGTTCGAACAATCGGGAAGACGCTCCTCGCTTCGACTCCTATGTTAACGACCCCTGGGCAAATCGATTTAATCGATTTAGCAGTCTGGATATGGAGGTGGACTAACCCGAGTGCTGGGTGTGATAATTGATCCATTTAATTTGTTGAAATGGAAGACTTTAAGTTAAAACTATTGACATGGAATGCAACCGGAACTATGTCCAGAGCATCATACTTGTGTAAAACATTGACTTACCTTCACATACATATTTGTAGTATTTCTTAAAATTGGTTGCTTCATAACAGTGTACATTTTCTCGATTCTGATTTTAAAAACTATAGATATATTGTCAAGTGTGATAATGATCTAGTATTGCCTAGCAAACGGAAAATTGGTAAAGGGGGAGTAGCCCTACTTTGGCGTNACTTTGGCGACATGAACCTAATGACAGAGTTTCGCCACTTGCATTTGACGATGATAGGATTATTGGTATACAATTAAAAATATCACCAAGTAATTATGTATTTATTTTTCAAGTGTATCTGCCATGTACCAATCATTCTAATGTGATAAACAGTGATTACGTGCAGAAATTGTATGAACTTTGTGAGTTAGGTATGGTAATTTTATGTGTGATTTTAACTGTTCTGTACTTGATGACAAACCAAGAAGTTTGCTTTTAAGGCAGTTCTTCTCAGATTCGCAGAATATACATGTAAATTGTTTGCCAGTTTGTAAGGGTATGAAATCTACATTTGTATCATATGATGATGTATATGAATCAGTGATTGACTATATGTGTTTATCAAGTGACTGTATTGATCTCGTTTCGCATTGTGAAATTTTAGATGATGATTGTCTTAATGTATCTAGACATAGGCCGGTCGCAGTTAGCATAAACTTTCCTGTGTCAGACGGTAAATTCAACGTCAGTGAAAAATCTTTTAAACGTATTTACTGGAATAGAGCCACGGATGCACAAATAAGTGACTATGTTGGAAATGTTACAAACTCTTTGAATCAATGTACATATGTGTGCGTTAGTAAAACAAGTATTGACTCAACTATGTTATGCGACGTACTTACAAGGGCGGCAGGAACCTTTACAGGTCACAGACCATTTCCGTCTCATTTAAAGCCGCACTGGGATAGTGGTTTACGTGAATACCATAAACAGATGCGTTTAAACAGGTCCCATTGGTGTCGTGCTGGACGTCCGAGGAACAAAACTAACACAGAGTATTTGTCCTATAAGGCGGCGAAGAGGGACTTCCGGCGAGCCCAAAGAAAGGCAGCAAGTGAGCATATGATGCAGCTGAACCGGGAAATTGACGAATCTGCAGAAATGAATACAAATGATTTCTAGAAACAGGTCAACTCACGACGTATGGTTTATCCCTGTAATAAGTCCACATCTGGTATCAAGTTCGGTGAAACTGTATTTCGTGACCAGAAAGTGATTACGGAACAATGGGGGTTTTATTTTGAAAGACTATATTCGCCATCTAACTCTGAACATTTTGATGGCAAATGGCGTGATCATGTGTCACAAAACGTCGGGCAATTGCGTGAGACATTGATACCTGACAGCAACGCCACTGTAATGCCCGAAGACATTGAAATGTGTATACGTTCTTGTCCAAAGGGAAAGGCTCCTGGATATGATGGTATAACATACGAGCATCTCAAGCCAGTAGCAAGTGCTGTTTCGCCATTATTAGCTAATCTCTTCACTGCAATTCTTCGTACAGTGTGCATTGCTGACATTCTCAAGCGTGGTGTAATAATAACCCTACATGAAGGTGGATCGAAATCAAAGGACAATCCGGATAGCCACATAGCTATAGCCCTTACCTCTATTGTGTTAAAGCTCTTTGAATCTGTGCTGTTACAACGTTGTAGTACAAATATGATGGCCGACCTTAAAATGCAACAGTGTGGTTTCCAGGAGGGCTTTGGCTGTCTGATGACGTCATTCACGTCACGTGAAAGTGTTTATTTTGCACGTGAACATGGATCAAAGCTATACGTGTGCTACTTGGATGGGAGACAAGCGTTCGATAAAGTGTGGCATGACGGCCTCTTTTACAAGCTCCACACAAAAATCACTGCTCGCATTCATGGAATTATACTCGAACATGACTAGTTGTGTGAACAATCGTGGCCATACATCGAAATGGTTCCCTGTTCGTCAGGGAACCCGCCAAGGCGGGAAGAGTTCACTGAACTTCTATCTAGTGTATATAAATGGGTAAATCAATGCTCTTGAAATCTCTGGTCTAGGTTTCTGTATGTACGGAATGAATATGAACAGTCCTACAGTAGCATACGACATGATTCTTATTGCATTTTCAAAGCACGCACTTGATGGCATGATTAAAATATGCTATGACTATTCGTGTAAATGGCGCTTTGAATATAATCCAACAAAATGTGCAGTTATAGTATTCAATGAACAGCGATGCAGTCGACCTGAACGTATCTGGACACTCGGACGTGAAATTATACAGGAAACAGAATCGTACACACATCTTGGACTGAAATGTGACCGTAACATGTCGAGCGTTGCACTGATGTGTGAAGCTTCGTCGAAGATGAGAGGTACTCTCCATTCTATTCTTCATTGCGGATTTAATCCTTCTGAACTTAATCCTTTAACACTTAGAAAACAGTATGTAAATGTGGTCTTGCTTAAAGCTTTATACGGCTCGCCGCTATGGTGCAACTATTCTAATGGTGACATAAATCAACTTGAAGTATCCCACAGAAGATGTGTTAAACAGATTCTTAACGTCGGTAGGAACACAAACACCGATGTTGCATTGTCATGTTCAAACATTGAATCCGCGGAAGAACTGAAATACTTTGAGAAACTTGGGTTTTTTGGGCAACTGTGCCGGCTTCCAGTACAATTTTTGGCCAAGAACGTGTTCATATATAGACTTGTACGATATTGTTTAGGGTGCGTGCATATGCAAGGGCTGATTCCTTACATCTACAGTCTTTTACAAAAGTACAGTTTGATGCCTACCCTAGAAACGTATCTGGAAAGTGGTGTATTCCCCGGAAAGATGGCATGGAAACGGACAATCAAAGACAGTGTCAGAATGACAAACAGACAAAGACGCTCAGAAAATACAAATGAAATTACATGTCTTGAGGACTCAAAGCTATTTGAAGCTGATAGACCGCTTACCGCCATCGTAATTTCTAAGACTTCACCGTCACTCTCTGTAATAAACCATAAATAAACGAAGATCCTAAGTATGGCGATGTCGAGGCGATTTGCAAATAAATGTGTTGAACTATACAAAGTGACGGGGCACTGCAAATGTATGCAATTTATGAATCTTCCAGTAATGACAATGAGTAGACATCTTGTGTGTCTTGCATTAACAGTAACTGAAGATGACCTTTTTAGCAATTTCGTTTTTTCTCAAACTCATATGTGATTTGTTTTAACTTGATTATGATACATTCGCGTAAAATCGACTATAATGTTTCTTTGTAATGGTATGCAACTTAAATGATGATATTGTCAATATATTATGGATAGCCTAAGATTAACTTAAGATTAAGGAATTAAGACTTGTTTGTTTGTATATTTATTAATGATAACATGTTTGTCAATCATGCCACTCATTCTATGTTAAATATGCTTTGTGATTATTGTAGAACTATGTTGTTAAGTGAAACATGAACCAATAAAAAAAGAGTGAAGAATGTAAACATCCAAAACTTTGAAATCACACATATTTATGTCATAAATCTTATGGAGTTAAAAAAGGCCGACAAGCCGGAGGTATTTCTGTTTATTATAAAACCTCATTAAAAGATTAAATTTTTAATTGTAAAAGTAAATGATTTTGGTATAATATGGTTAAAATTCGATAGAAAAATGTCATTTTTTTATAAAGATGTTTATATTTGTTGTACTTACATATAACTACCCAATTCAATGTATTAAGACATGTAGATTTTGAATTTTTCGAAGAAATTCAGAATAACATAGAACAATATTCTACCTTGAGATATACTTTTACTGTAGGAGATTCAAATTCTAGAACTGGCTTATTATCCGATATATTAGAATACAACATACATTTAGATGATACTTATAATGTTAAAACAAATTCAAATGAACCAAATTTTGTACATATTCCGAAACGAATGAAATAAGATCATACAACTGACTGTCATGACCGACCATTAATCTCACTATGCAAATCAACTCTCCATAATTATCATAGTTAACGGCCGCATGCGCAGAGACAGAACAGTTAATTTCACGTTCACCTCACAACGTGTTCTTAGCGTAACAGATTATTCACTAACACACCACGACATATTCCTCGGGAATGCCATGTATGAATGTGAAATACTTGATTGGAGCGAAGCAAATTCTCTGATCATGCTGAACTTTATTTTAGTTTTCAAACAGTAAATAATATTAACTTAAAAAGCAATAAAAAGGAAACAAAACAAAAAGAATTAAAAATAATATTTGATAATAAAAAGTCACAATAATTTACTTTGTTAAAAGATGAAAAAATACATGTATGACATACAATTTTTTTACTGAAATTAATGTTAATAATCAAATTAACATTCTCACGCAATATTTACACGAAAATAGCGTTCAGATATTTGGAAGAGTATTAATAACAATAAACAATCACATCCAAAAGTGCCAGAATGGTATGATAATACCAAAAAATAACTTTAATTAGAAAAAATCCAACCCAAAAATACAATTATTTATACATTATAGAACATAATATAACACTATTCTTAGAAAAGCAAAATATAGATGTAAGATGAATGAAAGCACGCGGTTATGTAAAATTGCAAAAACACAACCAAAAACGTTTTGGAAAATAATTTAAAAATGCTATAAACCTAATAATAAAAATGCAGATCAAACAAATATAAACGAAATTTTCAACCATTTTAATGACTTAATCGGAAACGATGCATGCGATAATATAATTTTAAATAAATGAACAGAATTTAAACACACCACAAACCGAGACTGAACAGCTCGATTCGCCAATTACAGAGTCGGAAATATATCAAGCAGTTTTCAAGAAAAACAACGGCAAATCTAGCGGACCTGACAAACTTTCAGCTAATATTAACTCTAATATTGAAAGGATCATAACGATCAACGATATAAAATTCTTATTATTATGTTATGCCGATGATCAAGTTCTATTTTTAACTTCGCCGACATCAAGCCAATTAATGCTAAATGAAGTTGAAAACTATTGCAATAAATACTAACTGTAAATAAATATGAGGAAAACAAAAGTTGTTATTTTCGAAAAAAGTAACCGACAAACAAGTTTTAACTTTACAGTATATGATGAGCCGTTGGAAAACGTCACATCATTCAAATATTAAGGTGTAAATTTATTCAAAAACGGGAACTGTTATAAAACAAACAAATCAATATCTTAACATGGTAACCGGGCGCTTCATCGTTTTACTCTGTTTTAAACCAATATGAATTCCCAACACAGAAAAATTAAATCTTTTTTATTAATTAGTAACCCCCCGTTCTTCACTTCTCTGCTAAAATCTGAGGACAAGATATAGGAACAGAATTAGATATTATTTATACAAAATCTTTAAGAAAATTATATGTCTCAACAAATCAACAAATCTATCAGCACTGTATGGCGAATTAGGACGATACCCCTTATCTGTGATGCGTAAATTACACATATTTTAATATTCGTTTAAAATAATATCATGTACAAATGATAGTATCATAAAAGTAACATATGAATCACTATTCAATGACGCATACAACAAAAAAAATGGGCTTATCAAATAAAATCAACAATCGAGCTAGGTTTAACTTATGTATGGACTGAACAAGAAACCCTGACAGAAAAAAACTAAACATATATATGGCAAGCGAAATGCACATTAAGTCTTTAAACCACGGTTTAACAGTAAACTATATAGTTAAGAGACTTTGAA
>VMBQ01004534.1:7112-22112 GCA_007657795.1 Dreissena rostriformis
AAAATACGGCCATTTTGAATTTTAACATTGGTTTTCTTATGCCCGGTTCATTCTGTTTCAAACAAGCAATACGGATACTTAATTTCATTAGCATTATAGACATTTATACTTTCATAAAACTTATAGTTGTTTTACAAAACATATAGATACATGTGCGTATATTTTATCATTTTCCAAATAACCGAAACACAAACACTTACTTATAGAACTGAATCTGTTACCAAGAACTAAATATATTGACGCCAGTATACAAATAATTAATTGGTGGTTTAATGTCCAGAAAACAACCAATGCAAATGCTTTACCTATTTAATAATTTGTCTTAAGCAACATTATTGTTCTCTCTACAATGCCAAGTAAACCAGAAAGCAGGCATCCCTTGGCAACCATACATTATTGTCCCTAGCAACAATTGTGCATCGAGTCCCTAGCAACTGCATCCAGCCTCATTTTCAATTGGTGCCATGTTTGCTTCCTTAGGCCGAAGTTCTATATCTGAAGAATCTAGGTCAAGGAAAATGTCGGGCAATAAATATACAGAGGTCTATATACTTGATAAGAGCCTCCCTCTGGGGAAAATGGGGCTTAATGCTTGCGCTTTAAGTGTCATCCCAGTTTACCCTGTGCTGTACGAACAGGCTAATCAGGGATTAGAGTTTCCGCTTAAATGTTTTTTTTTTATTTAAAGGAAGTCTCTTTTTAGCGAAAATCCAGTTTAGGAGGAAAGTGTTGTCCATGATTAGCCTGCGCAGATTGCACAGGCTCTCTAAGACCACACTTTACGCATATGCATTAAACCCCATTTTCCCAGAGCGAGGCTCATATATTGATTGAACTGTGTAGGCAAATACCTAAAGTGAAAAAGCAGTTTCACTTTCGATTGTTCAACAGGAAGTGTGAAAATCTTTGTACTAAATATAATATATTTTGCTTATATTCAATGGAAAATGAAGACTACGAAAAAAATACTTGACTATAAGTTTTGGACTAAGACAGACTGGTCCGGCTCCCCCCCCCCCNCCCTTTCGAGAGCATCCTGTACCTTTTGTGATCCAAGATAGTTTTTGTGCTGCAACTTAATATGAGCCTCGTTCTGCGAAAACTGGGCTAAATGCATGTGCATAGTGTCATCCCAGATTGATAAGCTTTTGCTGTGTGCACAAGGAAATCAGGGAATCTACTTTCCGCCTAGACTGATTTTTTGTTAAGAAGGAAAATTCCATAAAGGCGGAAAGTGCCCTCTATGATTACCCTGTGCACCGGCTGATCTGGGCGACTTTTTGAACACACGCATTAAGCCCAGTTTTTATTGAACAAGGCTCATATAGTATACTCAATATGGTCATTCATTTAATACAAAATATTCCGCAAATAATCACAAACAGCCTTAGGTCTTCTTCGTAAACATATCTTATAATGATGACGTTTAATAAATAAGACAAAGAAAATATTGAGAGTTTACATATTGTTTTATTTCTTATATGGTATATACATAATTATCTACACAACATTGCGCAATAATATTTCGTAAGTCAAAAATGCAATAAATAAAGGCCACTTTGTACATTCTACACTTCACTAACATTCTCAGTTAGCTGATTTACGTCACATGTCATGCCTGTTCGCATGAAAACTATAGAAATATGTTTCGTGTTCTGAGAAAACTGGGCATAATGCATGTGCGTAAATTGTCATCTCAGGCTAATCAGGGACGACACTTTCCGCTTTAATGACATTTTTCGTTTAAATGAAGTCTCTTCTTATATCAACCAATGATAGTTTAGCAAAAAATCCAATTTAGGCGGAAAGTGTCGTCTCTGATTAGCCTGTGTGGAAGGCACAGGCTAATCAGGGACGACACTTTACGCACATGCATTAGGCCCAGTTTTCTCAGAACACGATACATTTATCAAGCATAGAAATGGAACCAACATCAGACTATCAATGGAAATGGATAACATCCTCCAATATTATACATATATTCTTTATATAATTTTTTTTTACAGTACCTATCCACAAAAAGCTCACACCGAATAGCGTACACAAAATCATGTAACAGAATTGCGTTTTACAATGAAACTTCAGCCAATAAAAACTGACATTTACATGCGTATCCTACATTTTTCAGCATTATGTTTGTTGTTCAATTTCATACAATATATATCTATTACACATTAGCACGAACATTTAAACAGTAAGTTTATTATTGTCTAAATTATGATGAATATGCTCTAAAAATTAATTCAGTGTTACCTATAAATAAAATTTGACTTTCTAATTGTTTTATTTTTATTTTCTTAGTTCGAAATGTTGCCCGAGGTTTTCAATCACTCTCAGTATAATATGGTGTGAGTGTTTATACTAGCATTATGTGTGATAAGTGATCATGCAGAAAAATATTAAAAGTTGAGCCATGTTCAATATATTATATATGTATCCCGGAAAAGCAACCTTTTGGAAAAACCCACTAATCTGCTGGTACAAATAAAGCTGACCCATTTATAATCCTTACAAAATCACGCACCATATTAACCGTTATTATTTAAATTAAGCTATCATTGGTTGATATAATGGACCAGCGTTGTTTGTACCAGGGTGATAAGTGGGGTTTTCTAAACTCAAGCGAATTCCAGGATCAGTCTATTAAGTACATGTTCAAACTATTTCTAAAATCTAGATTTAAAATGTTTGTAAACCATGAATAGTTAGTTCATATCCTAGATACAAGTATGTGTACAGTCTTTTTTTCTTGCCATTGGGCAGAGCTCTTGCTGACTATTGCAATTATTGCCAAATGATAGTTTTTAAAAGTGGCAATTACCGTAAATACTTCAATCTGTGTAAGTAAGAAGCCACAACTTATTTTACTTCAGTTTTCAGAACAAAACATTTGTAAAATTTCAAGTTGACTCTGCGTATGCTGCAAAATTCATTAACAGAATGAACAGGTATGTCTTCAATTACCAATATTTATAGAGGTTTGACATTATAAAGCTTTTTTTAACATTGCTCCATATTATTAAAAATGCCGACAGTTTTTACAAACTGGCACAAAAGTTGTCAAAATATTTATCTGTGAGAGCCAAATATAAGGAACTTATAAAGTGTCAAATGAATCCCTTTTTTAAACAAACAGGTATATATCTACACAATAAATAATAAGCATATATTTCTCTAAGGAAAAAATGTCTGCATTTGAAATACATTTAAAAAACAACAATTATTTTGATTTTGAAAAAATTAACTTGGGTCTGTTTTACTTTTCACGATTTCCAAACAAGTATTATATGTACATCAGTATGAAATCACTTAAAGCCGTAAAATCTGACAACTTGTTGATCTTACCTGATGATTTAAACATCATAGTGCAAACAAACAAGCTACTGAGCTTTTGTTTGTATATGAGCCTCACTCAGAAAAAAACAAGGCTTAATGCATGTGCATAAAATGTTGTTTTAGATAAGCCTGTGCAGTCTGCGCAGGCTATTCTGGGACGATACTTTCCTTTTTGATGGAATTTTAACTTTAAAGGCAGTCTCAACAAAAATCCAGTAAAAGGGAATGTGTCATTCCTGATTTTCCAGTGTGGACTGCACAGGCTAATCTGGGATAACACTTTACGCACAACAAGCATTTATTCTAGTTTTCTCAAAGAGCTGCTCATATACTAGCTAACAAATTTGTTATGAATATTCCTGTATTATCCACAGCATCTTGACTGCTACTATATGGACACATTGTTAGATGAGGAAATATATTTGATCCTCGCTCCCGGAAAACACGGTTTAATTCATGTGCGTAAAAAGTTGTCCCAGATTAGTCTGTGCAATCTGCACAGGCTTATCAGGGACGATACTTTCCGACTTAACTGGATTTTTGCTAAGAAGAGACTTCCTTTATACAAGAAAGTGGAAAGTTCCGTCCTGATTAGCCTCTGCAAACTGCATAGGCTAATCTGGGACTACACTTTCTGCACATGCATTTAACCCTGTATTTCCCACAGCCAGGCTGATTTTTAAGAATTTAGATGGCGAAAAGGATAACATTTGTAATCTGTTATGAAATGAATATTAAATAATACAAATTAGTTTAAACCTATTTATTTTAGCTCGATTGCATTGAAAGCCGTAGGCTTATATAAACGCTCTTGAGTCCGTTTCCTGGGACCAGTACAAATAATTCAAATTAACCATGTAAATCATCATCAATCTTTAATCACCAAATTATGGTGTATGGAAGTGAAAAGGCATGAATTAATGTGACCCGGAAATCAAACTAAAAATAATTACAGAAAATATATTGCATAACAACAAGCATTAGTAGATACAAGACTTAAAGGTGATAGTGGCTGTTTCAATACAATGCTTATATTGATACTGCAATTATGAGTATGTTCAATTTAGTAATCTGCCTCTCAAGTCAAAGTTTCATTGACAGGCAACATGCGTCTTTAACTTAACTGAAAACTCAATGTGCTGTGAAATAGACAAATGTACACATTTGCTATGGTGGGGGTAAGAGTTGATTGCTTTACAAAACAACATTAATTTTTTGTAATGATAGTTCAACCACTAATAAAATAATCATGAACACAATTTCATTCCACAATCAGTGAGTCTGATACAAAAAGATCAATATTTCTGCTGAGAAACTGTCTTAACCACTAATAGCTTTTGGAGACTTGATAATGTTTTATTTCCTATCTTATTTATTTTAAAAAGCTATTTTTGTAAACCATACATCATAATACAATTTTACAACACAGGGGCCTTATTCAAAACTAAAAGAAGTAACTCCTCTTAGATTTGATAGAAAACCAATGAAGCTCCCCACAGATTTTTAACTCAAAGAGGTACCCTCTCCAGAGATTTGAAACTAAGGGAAGTAACTCCCCCAAGATTTGAAACTAAGGGAAGAAACTACCCACAGATTTGATATTAAGGGAAGGAACTCCCAAAGGTTTAAAACTCAGGGGAAGTAAGCCCCTGCAAGACACAAAATAATCCTCTCACAATTCCCTCCCCTTGCTGCATAAGCAACCCAGTCATTGTCACAGACAGATGAACACAACACATATCAGCAGGCACAGCCGCCCTCCTGTTGGACCGGCTCTGACGGCGTGTCCTTCAAAACAACCTCAGTCACTGGGAAGGCATTAAGGAAAGTAAAACACTCAAGCTACGTGTAAACAAAAAAAAACACTGCATAGAGAGAGGCATTAAAGAAAAGTAAAACACTCAAGCTATGTGTGAACAACAAAACAATGCATAGAAATAGCACACTAATTTAGAAGAAACATTCTAATTAGTATGCAAACATAAACTGTATTGGAATAGGTAATGTACAAGCATGATATCCACAAGTTTTATAGTATGTTTAGTATGTAAACAATTCCCTTTATTTTTTATATCTATGGATTATATGTAAATATCTATCTATAAATATGAGCCTTGCTTTGGGAGAACAGGGCTTAATGCACCTGCATAAAGTGTTTTTGCAGATTAGGGACGACACTTTCCGCTTTTATTCGGCTGGTATTTTTTGTTTGAAGGAAGTGTCTTCTAAGTGAAAATCTAGTGTATTCAAAAAGTATCATCCCAGATTAGCCTGAGCGGACTGAACAGACTAATCTGTGACGACACTTTAGGCACAGCCTGATGAGCCGACTGAACAGACTAATCTGTGACGACACTTTAGGCACAGCCTGATGAGCGGACTGAACAGACTAATCTGTGACCACACTTTAGGCACAGCCTGATGAGCCGACTGAACAGACTAATCTGTGACCACACTTTAGGCACAGCCTGATGAGCCGACTGAACAGACTAATCTGTGACCACACTTTAGGCACAGCCTGATGAGCGGACTGAACAGACTAATCTGTGACGACACTTTAGGCACAGCCTGATGAGCCGACTGAACAGACTAATCTGTGACGACACTTTAGGCACAGCCTGATGAGCCGACTGAACAGACTAATCTGTGACGACACTTTAGGCACAGCCTGATGAGCCGACTGAACAGACTAATCTGTGACGACACTTTAGGCACAGCCTGATGAGCCGACTGAACAGACTAATCTGTGACGACACTTTAGGCACAGCCTGATGAGCCGACTGAACAGACTAATCTGTGACGACACTTTAGGCACAGCCTGATGAGCCGACTGAACAGACTAATCTGTGACGACACTTTAGGCACAGCCTGATGAGCCGACTGAACAGACTAATCTGTGACGACACTTTAGGCACAGCCTGATGAGCCGACTGAACAGACTAATCTGTGACGACACTTTAGGCACAGCCTGATGAGCCGACTGAACAGACTAATCTGTGACGACACTTTAGGCACAGCCTGATGAGCCGACTGAACAGACTAATCTGTGACGACACTTTAGGCACAGCCTGATGAGCCGACTGAACAGACTAATCTGTGACGACACTTTAGGCACAGCCTGATGAGCCGACTGAACAGACTAATCTGTGACGACACTTTAGGCACAGCCTGATGAGCCGACTGAACAGACTAATCTGTGACGACACTTTAGGCACAGCCTGATGAGCCGACTGAACAGACTAATCTGTGACGACACTTTAGGCACAGCCTGATGAGCCGACTGAACAGACTAATCTGTGACGACACTTTAGGCACAGCCTGATGAGCCGACTGAACAGACTAATCTGTGACGACACTTTAGGCACAGCCTGATGAGCCGACTGAACAGACTAATCTGTGACGACACTTTAGGCACAGCCTGATGAGCCGACTGAACAGACTAATCTGTGACGACACTTTAGGCACAGCCTGATGAGCCGACTGAACAGACTAATCTGTGACGACACTTTAGGCACAGCCTGATGAGCCGACTGAACAGACTAATCTGTGACGACACTTTAGGCACAGCCTGATGAGCCGACTGAACAGACTAATCTGTGACGACACTTTAGGCACAGCCTGATGAGCCGACTGAACAGACTAATCTGTGACGACACTTTAGGCACAGCCTGATGAGCCGACTGAACAGACTAATCTGTGACGACACTTTAGGCACAGCCTGATGAGCCGACTGAACAGACTAATCTGTGACGACACTTTAGGCACAGCCTGATGAGCCGACTGAACAGACTAATCTGTGACGACACTTTAGGCACAGCCTGATGAGCCGACTGAACAGACTAATCTGTGACGACACTTTAGGCACAGCCTGATGAGCCGACTGAACAGACTAATCTGTGACGACACTTTAGGCACAGCCTGATGAGCCGACTGAACAGACTAATCTGTGACGACACTTTAGGCACAGCCTGATGAGCCGACTGAACAGACTAATCTGTGACGACACTTTAGGCACAGCCTGATGAGCCGACTGAACAGACTAATCTGTGACGACACTTTAGGCACAGCCTGATGAGCCGACTGAACAGACTAATCTGTGACGACACTTTAGGCACAGCCTGATGAGCCGACTGAACAGACTAATCTGTGACGACACTTTAGGCACAGCCTGATGAGCCGACTGAACAGACTAATCTGTGACGACACTTTAGGCACAGCCTGATGAGCCGACTGAACAGACTAATCTGTGACGACACTTTAGGCACAGCCTGATGAGCCGACTGAACAGACTAATCTGTGACGACACTTTAGGCACAGCCTGATGAGCGGACTGAACAGACTAATCTGTGACCACACTTTAGGCACATGCATAAGCTCAGTTTTCCAAGAGCCTGGCTCATATCATAAAGATATTAAAAAGCACAATCTTTCATTTACATAGCAGTTAATTTTATAAGATATGTTAACAAAAAGCTGATGTAAAAATTGGTGTATAAGTCAAGTTAAACAGAATTACTGAGTATCAAAACCTGAGTTTCGCATCAAAGCAAGCCCTCATTGTGTATTAAAATCTACAACATAAATGCTGATCATTACCCTTGTTGCTTAGGGATTTTGGTACAGAATGTGAAAATGGAACTTAGCCCAATCAACCTTAGATGTTAATCACAACTGCAAGAAATGGGATAAAACTTAAAATATGGTACTAATATACAGGGTGCAAAAACTGAAAAGGTCACGATAATGACATGTAAAGCCAAGTTCGCTACTTACTGTTGCAAGATGCTGGATAAAATTAAGCCACGTTCTGGGAAAACAGGGCTTAATGCACGTGCATAAAGTGTCATCCCAGAGTAGCCTGTGCAGTAAGGTAGTTTTCCCAGAACGAAACTCAATTACAGTAAAGCCAGTTACACGTTCACAACACTTGCACACTAACCTTTCTCCAGTTGAATGCATCCATATGCGGTTAAAACTTGAAATAATTTGTCTTCCTAATGAATGCAATATTCTTGAAGAAAAATCATAAAATTACAGCCAATTTCAAAAACTTATTCAATTCCTTATGAAGCAGGGTATTAAATTGTGCCCATATTGCAGGGTATTCATATGTGCCCATATTGCAGGGTATTCAATTGTGCTAATATTGCAGGGTATTCATATGTGCTAATATTGCAGGGTATTCAAATGTGCTTATATTGCAGGGTATTTGTATGTGCTAATATTGCAGGGTATTCAATTGTGCTAATATTGCAGGGTATTCATATGTGCTAATATTGCAGGGTATTCAATTGTGCTAATATTGCAGGGTATTCATATGTGCTAATATTGCAGGGTATTCAAATGTGCTTATATTGCAGGGTATTCAATTGTGCTAATATTGCAGGGTATTTAATTGTGCCCATTTTGCAGGGTATTAAATTGTGCTAATATTGCAGGGTATTTAAATGTGCATATATTAAAGGGTATGCAATTGTGCCCAAAATGCAAGGTATTTAATTGAATCCATATTGCAGGGTATTCAATTGTGCTAATATTTCAGGGTTTTCAATTGTGCTTATATTGCAGGGTATTCAATTGTGCTAATATTGCATGGTATTTAATTGTGCCCATATTGCGGGGTATTCAATTGTGCCCATATTGCAGGGTATTCAATTTTGCTAATATTGCAGGGTAAGCAATTGTGCCCACAATGCAAGGTATTTAATTGTATTCACATTGCAGGGTATTCAATTGTGCTTATATTGCAGGGTATTCAATTGTGCCCATATTGCAGGGTATTCAATTGTGCTAATAGTGCAGGGCATTCAATTGTGCTAATATTGCAGAGTATTCAATTCTGCTAATATTGCAGGGTATTCAATTGTGCCCATATTGCGGGGTATTAAATTTTGCTAATATTGCTGGTATTTAATAGTGCTAATATTGCAGGGTATGCAATTGTGTAAAAAATACAAGGTATTTAATTGAATCCATATTGCAGGGTATTCAATTGTGCTTATATTGCAGGGAATTAAATTGTGTTAATATTGCAGGGTTTTCATATGTGCTTATATTTGGGGGTATTTAATTGTGCCCATATTGTGGGGTATTCAATTGTGCCAGAATAGCAGGGTATTCACTTGTGTTTATATTGCAAGGTATTCAAGTGTGCCCATACTGCAGGGTAGTCAATTGTGCCCCAATAGCAGGGTATTCAAATGTGTTTATATTGCAAGGTATTCAATAGTGCCCATATTGCAGGGTATTCAATTGTGCTAATATTGCAGGGTATTCATATGTGCTTATATTGCAGTGTATTTAATTGTGCCCATATTGCAGTGTATTCAATTGTGCTAATATTGCAGGGTATTCAATTGTGCTAATATTGCAGTGTATTCAATTGTGCTAATATTGCAAGTATTCAATTGTGCCCATTTTGCTGGGTATTTAATTGTGCATATATTGCAGGGTATTTAATTGTGCATATATTAAAGGGTATGCAATTGTGCCCAAAATGCAAGGTATTCAATTGAATCCATATTGCAGGGTATTCAATTGTGCTAATATTTCAGAGTTTTCAATTGTGCTTATATTGCAGGGTATTCAATTTTGCTAATATTGCAGGGAATGCAATTGTGCCCAAAATGCAAGGTATTTAATTGTATCCACATTGCAGGGTATTCAATTGTGCTTATATTGCAGGGTATTCAATAGTGCCCATATTGCAGGGTATTCAATTGTGCTAATATTGCAGGGCATTCAATTGAGCTAATAGTGCAGGGTATTCAATTGTGCTAATATTGCAGTTTTCAATTGTGCTAATATTGCAGGGTATTTAATTGTGCCCATATTGCGGGGTATTAAATTTTGCTAATATTGCAGGGTATTTAATTGTGCTAATATTGCAGGGTATGCAATTGTGCCAAAAATGCAAGGTATTTAATCGAATCCATATTGCAGGGTATTCAATTGTGCTTATATTGCAGGGAATTCAAATTGTGCTAATATTGCAGGGTATTCATATGTGCTTAAATTGCGGGGTATTTAATTGTGCCCATATTGTGGGGTATTCAATTGTGCCCCAATAGCAGGGTATTCACTTGTGTTTATATTGCAAGGTTTTCAAGTGTGCCCATACTGCAGGGTAGTTAATTGTGCCCCAATAGCAGGGTATTCAATTGTGTTTATATTGCAAGGTATTCAATTGTGCCCATATTGCAGGGTATTCGATAGTGCTAATATTGCAGGGCATTCAATTGTGCTAATATTGCAGGATATTCATATGTGCTTATATTGCAGGGTATTTAATTGTGCCCATATAGCATTGTATTCAATTGTGCTAATATTGCAATGTATTCAATTGTGACAATATTGCAGGGTATTAAATTGTGCCCAGAATGCAAGGTATTTTATTGTATCCATATTGCAGGGTATTCAATTGAGCCCAAAATTTAAGGGTTTTGAATTGTGTCCATATTGAAGGGCATTCAATTGTATCCTTATTGTAGGGTATTCAATTGTGCCCAAAATGCAAGGTTTTCAATTGTGCCCATACTGCAGGGTATTAAATTATGCCCATATAAGGGCATTTAATTGTGTTTATATTGCAAGGTATAAAATATTGCCCATACTGCAGGGTAGTCAATTGTGCACCAATAGCAGGGTATTCAATTGTGTTTATATTGCAAGGTATTCAATTGGGCCCATAATGCAGGGTATTCAATTGTGTCCAAATTGCAGGACAGTCAATTGTACCCCCATTGCAGGGTATTCAATTTTTTCCAAAATTGCAGGGTATTCAAGTGAAGTGTGCCCAAAAAGACAGACATCACGTCTATAAAGGATACTCTGGTCTTTCTTGGGCTCCTGTTGTTCCATGCCTGGTAACGCCGCAGCCACACGGCGGAATAACTGAAACATGAGTCACCCTTATAATATAAGCACAAACCATCACCATCAGCATGTTTGAAATGTTACATCACAGAATCCTATTCAATAAATTGAGCCTCGTTCTGAGAGAACTGGGCTCAATGCATGAGCGAAAAGTGTCATCCAAGATTAGCCTGTGCAGTCCCCAAGGCTAATCAGGAACGAAACTTTCCGCCTAGACTGGAATTTCCTTAGAAGAGACTTCCTGAAAGCAAAAAATTCCAGAAAAGCAGAAAATGTCATCCATGATTGGCCTGTACAGACTGGCCAGTTTTCCCACAACATTGATAATTTAATGCATAACACTGTCACAAAGATAGGCAAGTCAGTAAAACAAAAATTATCGGCGAAGATTGTACAAAGTCTCAATTGATTTCTCTTTTTTGATTTCTGACCTTAAATTGTGACCTTGACCCTCGACCTTGGGACTTGAATATAGTATGCACCAATCATTATCCTTGAACATATATATACTGCAAAGTTATTTTAAAATCCATAATTTCTCATGCCAATATTTTGTTCTTTGACTTTGATCTGTGACATTGACCAAGACCTAGTGAAATTTGAGCATTTGATAGAATGCCTATTTCTATGTATAAAACATATTCAATGGCGTTCTACAATAGAAATGAAACAAAAAAACTAAACACAAACTAGAGCTTTGTCAAAGACGTGACGTATACCCCCACATGCTGCATTGACACAAAATATTTTGCATGCTGACCACAAAACAAGTGAAGCTAATTTATGGCAATTTTTAAGAATTATTATGCCATTATCATTTATGGCCATTTTGACCTTTGAANTATTCTTTCCCGCGACACACCGTCCAATAATGGTGAACAAATGTACCAAATGATTTTAAAATCTAAAGATAAATGACATTGTAATGGTCCGGACAAACTTTTGATTTAAAACGCACTAAGTGACCCTGTGACCTAGTTTTTGACCTATTCAAACTTGACCTATAAATCATCTAGATACAACTTCTGACCAAGTTTGGTTAAGATCGGATGAAATTTCGGGAAAGACGGACAGACAGACCGACCGACAGATCGACAAAGTGACTCCTATATAGCTCCCATTACCAATGGTAATGGATGTATACTTAAAAACATACAATAATATGGAGTGACACAGCGACCGATCCACAACCTGTGACCTGATTCTTAGGCTTGACACTCCCTCACACCTTTCTGATCACTTAGTTATTTGAAAATCTGTACATGCTTGACAAAGTTAGGCTCCGGACAAAGTTTAAAGAACTAATTTCTTCAATTTTACCTTTTACCTTAAAATGATACCTTCAAAGCTGCTTTTTGTTTACATCACATCTCACTTTTTGAAGGAAATTGAAACTACATACATTTTGACCTTGACAACGGACCTGGTTCTTGCATGCAACACAGTCTCATCATGCTGATAAATTATGTTGAGATATTTGAAAACCTATCCCAGTGATATTTTTACAAATTTTCTCATCTGAGTTCTGGGACTCGATAGCTTGCAAATCTACCAGTCCCCGAATTGAAACAACGAGTCAAAGTATTAAACTATATTATTGTTTTAGAAATTTCAATGCATTTTTGGGACTCACATAATTCAAAACTTTGCATCCCCAGAGGTTTTTGTGAGTCCAGGACGCAGGACTCGCAGGTAAAAAAATCACTGCTATCCATGTTGGACAAAGTGATGTTATGAACAAAGTGTCAATAACATATTACCTAAATTCAACCTTTGAACTTTAGTTGTTACCTTTAACTTTGACCTAGGGAGTTTTTTGCAAGCTGTCTTTTTAGACTGATCACTTGTCACAGGTTATACGAAGATCACTCTTTGCTGAAAAAGTTCTGCTTAGGACAAAGTGTCAATAACATATTTCCTAAATTTGCTGTTGAATTGTGACCTTGCCCTTGAACCTTGTGACCTGGTTGTTGCACGCAGAACTCTGGCAAGTTATTTACTCCAGACAGCCCGCTTGAGTGTTCCCATAATACAGGATTTTTTTTAACGGGTGTTCAATAATGAAGCTGCATGTTTTCAATATTTTGTTCTATTCCTTACATCTAAGTGAACAGAGAAAAGTCAAAAACAACATCTGATAATATTTTATTTTAGATTTATTAGTGTTCTAGCAAACAACTTCATCAGGACATGGAAGCAAAATTTGTGTTGTTATATTAATAATCAAATTATAAAATTTTATGCTTTGAACAACAATGACATCATAATTTTCACTTAATTTTGTCAACATATAAATACCTTTTAGACCAAGACCTCAGAACTTAAAGAAGTGATAAGCGTTATTTACAATATTAGGTTGCAAACATTCCCCAAGTAAGATTAGTTGAAAACATTCCCCAATTAAGATTAAAATTCTGTCTGACATTTAGTATTATCAGTATTCAGTATATAAATCTCATTTTGGGGAAACTGGGCTTAATGCATGTGGGTAAAGTGTCCCAGATTGGCCTGTGCAGTGGGCAAAGGCTTATCAGGGACGACACTTTCCACATAAACTTTATTTTCGCTAAGAAGGGACTTCCTTCAAACGAAAAATGCCATAAAAGCGGAAAATGTCGTCCTTGATAAGCCTGTGTGGACTGCACAGGCTTAACTGGGATGACACTTTGTGCACAAGCATTACGTTCATTTTTTTTCAAAGCAAGGCTCTTATTCCAGTGGAGACTCACCTGTTTGACATTGTATCCAGCTTTTGCGCTAGTTTCTATAAACATCACATTTAGTTCTTTAGCTTTTCTCTCGCCATCTTCGGAAGTTACTTGTCTGCAAAACAACCAACATGAACAAAAACATAGTCAGATAAGGAAATATGTGATAAGGCTGCAGTAAAAAAAAGAATAGTCATACAGGGATAGAAACTTACTTTTTATGGTAGGTTGCCCAGACGGGCAACTTTCTCTAGTAATTAGGCAGCATGGCCAAAGAGAAAGTAGCCCAGAACCAAGTAAAGAACTTAATTATCTCAAACTATTTTAAAAACAAATCAAAATCAGACAATATTATAAAATTGCTGTCATGACTCAATTCATTACCTGGTATGTTCTTTTATGCTTTTAAAAAATAAACTGATAAACTGCGGGAAAACTGTTTCAAGCCTTTTTTTAAAGCTAGTTGCCCATACTGACTATCAAATTTTGAAATTGACCTTAATCTACTCGCTATGGGCGAACTGACAACCACTTTTTTCTATCCCTGTAATACCAGTGGACATTCTCCTTAAAATGCAAAGGAGATAAGTTTCTATTTATTGACTGACAAAATGATAATAATTTAATATAATTACATATGCAAACATTTTGGTAAGCCTAATAAAACAAGTTTGTCAACTGTATAAATTTACAGACAGTATTAAAATCTATATCAAAATGCTTTATTTTAAATGTTATTTTCAAACTTCTATTGTTACACCCTGTGAAGTTTATCAGACAACACCAGGGCCCTCTCTGGCTATCAGGGGAAGGTCCCTTATGAGGGGGAATTTTCCCGACGTTTTCATTTTATGGGGAATTTTATACTTACATGTACTCTCTCATTACTACATTTGTACACATTTGCATTCTATAAATTGCTTTTTTCATAATTTAGTATATTTGAACAAGGGCTGTTTGTAAAACATGCATGCCCCCCATATGGGCTGTCAGTTGTAGTGGCAGCCATTGTGTGAATACGTTTTTTGTCACTGAGAACTTGACCTTTGACCTGGTGGTGGTGGTGATGGTGATGGTGGTG
>VMBQ01004534.1:27217-51028 GCA_007657795.1 Dreissena rostriformis
ACAAGTTATGGAAGGCGACACCATAGCATACGGACAAGTTATGGAAGGCGACACCATAGCATACGGACAAGTTATGGAAGGCGACACCATAGCTTACGGACAAGTTATGGAAGGCGACACCATAGCATACGGTTTAATGCACGTAGAAAGAAATTGATACAAACATAAAAGTTGTAAGATAACTTTTGTCAGCATGGGGTCAAATGTTTGCATTCGGTGGTGAGAAACACAAACGATTCTTCATGATGTGGTAATGGCATTGTCATGGTTGAAATACATATTTTCACCAAAATAAACACGAGTTTTAATTCAAACATACAATAAAAAAACAACATCAAAAGTAGAAAGCCATCATTAGTATATACCTGGTAACCATTCCGTCATCGCATTATAATAATTTTACACTTGCATCATTTACGTTCACCGTTGTCGTTAACAACGTTTTATTAAACGCGAGAATCACACAGTGGTATTCCTGTAAAGCTATGGACATATCGTTTATTTTTACAGGTTATCGATTTTCCGTTCAATTAATATGATATTAATTACCGTTCCGTTAATTTTCTTTAAAGACGCCGACACAATTTAACGTGCACGTTTAAATATCCTCGTTGATTTTCAGTTCATGTTTGTCTTTGAATCACTCAATAAGCTTTTATAACAAAATGTATCTAGCTTGTTGTTCAGAATTTGCAGAAAGTTATGACCTCTAACTGCCGCACTAAACAACAACTTTAACAAATATATAATATGAAATGGAATTAAATCACATGAAATACAAAACAAATACGTTTTTGAAAAATTACGACGACTATTGCACTTAGAATAAAATAAAATGAAACACACAAAAAATACATTTTTGTTTTAATTTACGACAAAGGATGTGTTTTACTAGAGAGGCGGTCATCAACTTTAAGAAAAGAAATTCTGTTTTTATTTCTAAGATATCCTTCATTTAAGGGAAAAAATAACTGTCAGTTATAAGACTGGGATGAAATTCAAAATCTGCAAGAGATCAAGCTAAAAAAACGCATATCACGAGGTAAGCTCTATGGATTGTTTTCTTAATACAATTAATCCATCTACAAATCCTGGAAACACTACCTAGCGTGCCTAGGAAATGCATTGTCTCATACATATGTTCCTGATCCAATAAGGTATGGATGTCTTTTGGAGGAATAACATACAGGTAGGGAGGGGGTATAATCATAAAGTTCAAAATTTCAATGCACCAATTTGGGAATTGATTAACACTATCAATACGAGACTTTGACACCAAAAGTAACGCTGTATCTTGAAAATAAACCCCAACCCCTTAAACATGAAACAAAGGAACACAAAAAGTGGCATTTTCTGCACATTCCGCCTAGTATTTATAAGCTATTCTTACTGTTTGCATATATACTGTTCAATAAATGCTTTCATAATCATGTAGGAGTTATTTAACACTTATAGTAGAAGAAATGGTACACCTTAAAGTTACTCTGTAAATTAAAAATAACCCCACCCACCCATTGGAAATGAAAAGAAAGGAACACAAAAGTACCATTTTCTGCGCGTTTTACCCGGTATGCATAAGCTATTCTTACTGCTTGCCTATACCCATGGTATGCTTTCACCATTATCACAATCTTCTAAAACTAACATTCTGATTTGGAAAGCTTTGGAAAATATTTTTATTTAAGATACAAAACAAGAACATATTTTGTATTCAATCACGATGAGATGGAAAGAACCTGAACATTTTAGTCTTTAGTAGCAAATTCAAATTTGTCTTAGCCTTTCAATATTTTCTTGGATTGTTAATATTCCAGTATGGTTCGGTCACTATTCTTGCCTATGTTTGCCATGCGAGCAACTCTGTGCTGTTTTCATCCTCCTCCACCCAATGGGCAGTGTCACCTGGATTTTGAATATTGGATTAACTCTAGACATGAGTGTGCTTCTTTCTCTGGTAAACTGGACCTCGAGCTTTATTCTCTACAGCTTTGCAATTTTGTTCAGACTTCCGTTTACAAGGAAATTCTCCACTGTACGTGAAGGGACCAACTTTCGAGTTCAGTTTGTCCATCAGGTATAGTCTCTTCATCTAGTTTCTTTGAGCCATCTCCTGTTTCGGCGCTGCCCCATTCTGGCATTTGGCCTTCATGAGTTTACTACAGTTGAGTTCAACCTCTCTTTTTGTTTGGGCTGCTGCCTTGAAACCTATGAAGAATGAAATCTGTCCTCTGCTCCTCGCTTTTTGTAAAATAATTAACCTACCGACTGCGTTCAATGTGCATAGCTTCTTTAGTCTGTAGTGCACCTTGCCACATTTTCTCTTCACCCCACTGTGTACTGGGGTATCAACATAACAAGCCTCTTTATTGACCGGGAAGTCCATCGGGAAGGTCTCCTCAACAATCCCATAGTCCCTCCTCTGCCTGGTCATGACAGTCTTCAGTTGAGGCTGCATGAGAGCAATCATCTTCTTCACCTCATTCAAGTATTCAGCAGCCACGTCTGTCACAAAGTTAAGTAACTCCTATGTAAAGATCTTCTTAACACTACTGAAAAGCTTGTCAGGCACTACAGGATACTGCTGTGAACATTGTGTTGTTGTCGCTCACAAGGCCTGTATGGAGTCCTTATATAATTCCAGGAGTTGAGAATGGGCAGTATCTTTCTTCATGGTGCGGGCATAGAAGGGCCCCAACTAGGCTGGCAAACACCACGAGGACTACCTAGGAGGTAGGGAAGCTTCATCACTTTTCTGACGAGGCAGGCCAGGCGATTGTTAGTGTTAGGGTTCTTGCTCAGGAACTCTTTCAGATGGCCAAAGTAGTCTATTGTGACTGCTGCTGTCCTTGAAAGACACCCAGAACCTGCTGTCTTTGAAGACAAACAGCTTGCCTTTGCTCAAAGAAGAGGAGGAATTCCTTGTAACGGTTTCAGGGTTTGTGGTCGTAATCGGGAGCCACCAACTTAAGGCCCATGCCCAGTGCTTGTCCAGCAAGTGTTGTGTGCGTGTCACAAAAGATCTGCCCTGCTGATGTGTCCTAGTTGTACATCTCTGCCAGCTTTAAAAACCATTTGGTGTGGCCTGTGCTGTCGGTCGTATGTGCATCATTAAGTTTATACACACATCCTCCACACTTACTCCTCTGACTAAGGCCAGTATTTCAAAGCCCATATCCACTTGCATTGCTACAATCTAAAAGTGTGACTAATTTTGATGGAACCTTGCACAAACCAAGCTAAATTACAGTATACTACTATCCTTTCAATATGATTTTGCATGGAAAATTTAAATAATAGATCTGAGACAACTGTGTAACTGCTTGTCTGATAGTGTGTTGAATATGGTCACCTGTTTGGGGATGTTGACGGTTTGCTTGCAGTCACCCAACTGTTTTATGTAAATGTACTATATTACATTAGAACTTTGAAAAAACCTGACAGGTGAACACAAAAGTTGTCACAAGATTTAATCTTATGTTTAATGATGAAACGGGGAAAAACGGGTGAAAATAAACACACATTTCGATTCAGTTTTTTTGGGTGGGATGGCTGGTTATTATCATGACAGGTACCAACTTCCAATACAACATATCTCACAAATGACCCAATGCATCATCTCTCAAGTGGGTGTTATCATTTTCTTCTTTTTTTTGTATGCCATTTGGCCCCCTCCCAAATACATACAGAATATCAAAGCGCACCGTCTTTAAGCACCGACTTGGTTTCAACAAAGTTAACATTTCCAGACGTGCCATTTTAAATGATGATTGAATTCTTGCATGTTCACAGAATGGTGTAGAGCATTGCAAGATTGCTAAAATAATTATTTGGAACATTTCTACGAGAAATTAAAAGCTGGTATCAATACAAACGTTTTCGTCCAAACGCATTAAAGATGTTGAATATCTGCCGTATAAGTAAACACACAATTTTATAAGTGAGTGAATGACATTCATTCTTTGATTGGAATGATAGGAACGTATTTACATAAGTGGGATACACGCCCACTGCTATCCATCTGTTGACATGATTTTTCATGTTCGATACAGCTACGTCTATTTTGCTTAATATTTAATATGAAACATGCTGTCATTGTATTTCACGAGATTTCAATTAAGTATTGAAGCAGAATCTTACGGCCGAGTGGTAATCAATATAGATCAGATCGGTCTCGGATACCAGTTTATCTTGCGTGCAGATGAAGGAAATTGTTTAAATGATTTAACACCTTTGTTTTAGATTATTGAAAATACTGCAATGTAATGTCATCTTTTAAACAGTAAGCAACATATTTGGAAAAAAAAATCCCTTATAATAATTCACATTTTCCTAAGCTTTGAAGTTGTGTCCTTTTCTAGTTTGTCCTTATATATGAATGTTCCAAATAATCCAGTTAATTTAAACTTTTCTTACTATTCCTGTTTAGAGCAATTAAAAGCATTGTCTCAGTGCGAGGTTAGGCTAGTCTTTCAACAGGTTTAAATCCCAAATGCTACGTATGGACCGTTCTAACCCAAACTTTAATCATATTAATAGTATTTATCGTATTAATGTGGTTTGATGCATTCCGTGTGTCGTCTTATATAAGCAGAGGGTGGGGAGAACAGTTCTGGAATTTCATGATTACTATACAAAAACAACAACAACGACAACAACCACAACAATTATAAGCTCTTTAGCATACAATTGCTTTGTAGCCAAATGCATAATACATAACACACAAGTATAATGACATGGATGATAATAATTATGAAAATTATGTACTGGAAGAAGTAAACAAATCTTTTTATGATTCATAACATAAGATATGTCCCTTTAACATCGATAATGACAGTTGTTAATAAAAAATGAGACAAAGAGTACACTGTTCTACATAATTAGTTTCATTTTGACATTGGTTTAAAATATGACTCATCAAATTCTGAGAAAAAAAGTATACATAAATGCATTAATTTGTTTCTAAATTGTTCCGTAAACAATTCGCATTATATATACACGGACAGGATTTTTCAAGAATAGGAAAGGTTTCAGATCGCGTGGTTGAAGAAATAAGTAACGTTTTTATTCATATTACAATTACCTCCCCTGCCGTTGTGATAACTTGGACTGAAAATACGTTTTCGAGAAACTTTCAGAAGGTAACATAAAGAACATTTTGTAAACAACTTTTTTTAAATGCGTCCTCTTTGCTCTTAACGTCGATGTTGGTTCCGTCACGGTATATTGATGTACTGTTTAAAGAAAAATACCTATTGCTTAAATAAAGGCATCGAAATAATACATATTCCAACTGTTAACACATCTATTTATTTAGTTCATCAGTTTAGCGGTATGTACGGTCATGCATATTATGTACGTTATCATTGCAAACTATTATTGCGTTTAGTAATAAATATTTTGTTACATTTGGTACGTTGCTAATGCGTTTCGAATATGCACTAGGTATCCTTATGCATTTTATACTAATAGACTGTACAAATTAAGTCAATACTGAAATCAGTTAGATCACAACCAACAAATACCAAACATTAAAACCTACTTAAAAACGGACCCAGAGGGTTTAACTCCATAGAGAATAGAATAAGCCTATTGTCAATTGTGTTCCTTTAAATCAACTTCAGTGGAATGCACCTAAACTTAGCATAGAACAGATGTCTCTCTTGAGGCAATCACAGTACCATCCGTTATTTGAGTAATGTTACAATTGCTTCCCGGCATGTTAATTTAGCCCACTCGTTTTTGATAATTGCGTTTACAAACAAGTATTATTTTAAACATTCTCGTTGGTCTACACATGCCAGTCACTTATTTCATAAAATGTTGTCATATCATGTCATACTATAAACAAAGGGTCAATGATAATGTTTCTTGAAAGCCACTTAGCATTACTATGAAAAACGACGAAAAAGGCCATTATAAAATAATTGAAGTTTTCGCCACGGAATTCGTATCCGGTCGCTGTATGTTATTATTGCAGAATAAAAAATTAAAGAGTATGACTATTTCAATGATCTATATTTTTAATGTTGTTTATATGTTCAGTATATTAAAAGCATATTGTGTCGAAAGTAGCATGTTTGTCTATATTATTTTGCCTACATGGTGTTTACCAATAGCTAAATAAACAATTTAAACTGTTGAATGTTTAAACCAATATTCGTAGTTTAATAATAACCGAAATTATTTTGGATTTATTGGGTAAATAGATTAAAAGTAAAATAAGTATATTTTATATAAAAGTATGAAACATGTTGTTTTATGTAATCTTAAATTAAATCTCATGTAATAGTTTTCATACAATTGCATAGGCTCTGGTCTGGGACATTGCTATCCAATTTACATTGCCGTCTAGATTATTTTCTATAAATTGCGTAAAACGAAGATATTTGTAATTTGCATAGCCTTAAATTCCACGAAGAGCGGATAATTTAGGCGAACTTTCAGTTTGTTGAACCGAGCGCAGAACGCTCAACAACGTCTTAGTGAAATCATCGTTTGTAATATAGTGAGGCTCAGTTGTTTTAAGCAAAACGCAATTTTATCATGAAGAGATTCACTCGGACTCTGTTTTACGCACTGAACATAATGGTCACCGCATTCGCCAGAGAGCCAAATTGTCCCGTTTGTTCCCGTTACGATTACGAGGAGAGGCTACTGGAAAGAGTATTACGCAACGAAATGGCCTTGGACAATCTGGTCACGGAAATCCGGCACACTAACGCCGAAGTGAAGACTGCTTTGAAAGTGATGCAAGAGGACAAGACTGATCTAGCCGCTGCAATGACCGCTATAAAAATGGCGCAAGCTGATATGAAATCAATGCTGGACCATGCAATACAAGGGGGGCTGTTGAATATTACTGAAGCAGTATCTGCGATGTCGACCAACACGTCAGGGGCCATAACACTGATGGAGAAAGAAAACAAGAGATTGAAAGGTAAGATTTGAATATAGTTCTGCTGTCATAAGAAGAAATAATACATGTCAGTTTGAAGCCATCGTTCAATATAAAGCTTATTCTTGAATGTTGTATCAACAAATATGCTTTGGTCGTATTAAAATTCTACGTTAAGTATCTGCGGAATTGTACCATACATGTTTAGTTTACTGCGATGCAAAATAAATTCTGTATTTTTATACTCAAAATGAAGCTTATTATAATTTTGCATTTCAGTACAACCAATTTGTGCAAAATCACACAAAAAACATGGCAATTCAAGCTGAATATTTTAATATAAATTCTTACATCTTGATAAGAAGCAAAATTCAGGACAGTGTATATCTAAGTCCCAATCGATTATAAGTCAGAGTCAGAGGAGAAAAATCGTTTGATATTAAACTTTTTAACACGTTTTTTTTCTCAGAAATGGCATTATGTTAACTATTATACTAACACTAGACTTATTTTACTACAATCCACATTTAAAAAATCATAATCAATGTAATGTGAATTAATGAAAGATGCCCGACACCAGTTATTGCAAACTGCAAGAAGCGGATTCTGACTTTTAAAGTTATAAATGAGAAAATTCCCACCCAACCCGGGCTAAATTTTAAAAATACAGTTGCTATTTTTTGGTGGCATATTTTTGCAGGATACTTCTGTGCATGTTCTATAAACTAAACCGTGTTACTGTCAAGATAATATTTAGGATGTACTGTTAAGCAATATCAAGCTGATGCGGACATCTTCAAACGTCTATGTCTTTTACAAATTTAAACCAAGTAGAACTGTTTAATAAACAGCGCACACCAACACTTGATGAATTGGTTTAAAAAAAAATACGTTTTCTGTAATTCTATTAATATGTATTTTTTTTAGAAATATAATCAGTAGTTAATGACAATAATATGTGTGTACACTCTTCAATAAATATACATACAACAATAATCAACGTTTTATCACAGATTTTGTGAATTTCGAACTGTTCTATTGGAAGCTGAATAAATAAAAGTTCGAAGTATATTTCTAGTTTGCACAGTGATTAAACATGTTTTTCTCGTGTGTGTTTAAATTGACGTTGTTAAATTCACATATTTTATCTCAGTTTTCTTGGCAATATGTTTAACCCACTAGCCCGAATAATAATTCTTTAATAGAAACAAAATAAACCATCAAATAGCCCGCACATACTAGTTTAATATTAGCGTGCAGACTGTTATCTTACTTTATGTTGTTAATGTCAGTTTTTTCTCTCAGTAGTATATACTTTAAATTATGCTGCATAGTATGACAAGTTATTTTGCGAATCAATTTGTAACTGTGACCATTCAAAAGTGTAATATTGTTTTGTAAAATGCTAAGTACGAATATTTCTAATAATAAAAGACAACTTGTAACATATAATTTCCACTTGGAACATAATAGGTAATACTTATCTTACTTCTTTAAAAAATATATGACAGGCTTTAAAATAACCGTTTCATTATGCCAAATAAACAAATAATACAATATTGAATATTATTTCTTTTTTTAGATCATTTGGACGATGCAATACAGGGGAAACTCTTGAATATTTCTAAAACAGTTTCGGCGATGACGACCAACATATCAGTTGCAATTACACAGATGGAGAGAGAAAACAAGATATTGAAAGGTAAGCAATGAATACAGTTATGAGGTGCTAAGAAGAATGAATATTCATGTCAATATAACGCCATCGTGCACTTTAAGGTTATGGTGGAATGTTATATTTTTTAATATTTTTTTTATCTTGAAAAATGCTACTTAAAATATCTGCAAAGTGGTATTATACATGTTTAGTTTACTGCAATAAAACATAAGTTGGGTAGTTTATATTCGAAACGAAGCTTATTATAGTTTAACATTTTTGTACGAACAATGTGTTTATTTTGGTGGCAGATCTCTTTGGGAATACTCCTTTGAATTAAATGCTAACTAAAAGCACTTACATTTTAGGATGTATCGTCAAGCGTGTATGTCATTAACAAATTTGATAAAAGTTAAACTGTATGATATAACGTATAACCACACACTGATTTCATTGTTTTAAACGAATATTTTCTTTTTGTATGTCTACAGATATGTATATGTGATGTACAGTATACAGTGTTCAATACATAAAACGCACTAATACTAATCTTTTCCAATTTAACATTTTATCACCCATGATAGGAATGTTGAACTGTGCTATTGAAAGCCAAAACAGTATACGGTTGGATTGTATTTCGTGTTGGCACAGTATTTGAAGATAAGGTGCACGTGTGTGTTTTAATTTACTTGAATTTAGTTTGAATTCGCATATGATTTAAAATATTCTGCCAAGTACTAATTGTCACTATTTTGGAATTCATTTTTAGATATTTATCATGTATAAGAGTATGTATATTTTTGAAAATGCTACGTTTGTATTATTCCTAGAATACAAAAAAAGAACACTTTTATAATCACATATATATATCATATTTGTTGAAAAAGATGCCAGTCTGCATCATGTTCGTTTCAGATTTCAATTTTAATATGTAATGCCAACACAGACTCCCAATGCCAATGAACAAAACATACAATAATAAATACACTTTCTATTTATAGACAAGCTGGCGATCCCTACGATATACTTCTACGCCAGAACACCAGCCTCGACATCTGTATCAGAAGGTCATACGGTCGTTTACACAGCGGTGGAATCCAACGAAGGTAAAGGTTATGACCCGGGAACCGGAAAATTCACAGTGTCGGTCTCTGGACTTTATGCGTTTACAGTCCAGTATTGCCTCAACAATGAATATGAGGCCTGGTTGGAAATTGTTAATCAAAAGAAAACGTTACAAAGATCCGCAATGAAAGACAAAAATAGCATATTCCCGTGTGTGTCCATGCAGGTGTTTACCAAGGCTGATGTATCCGACCAGATCTGGGTGAAGTCAACAGTTTCGACCACTCGGTTGCTTGAAGATGGTGTCAGATACACTTCGTTTTCGGGAGCATTGGTGCACTTGTAACTTAGACAGTTTAATCATCATGATAAATTGCACCTCATGATCCATATCGCGTAATGCAATCCATTCATTTACCAAACAATAGAGTATTGCCCTCATCTGTTCAGGACTAAATAATGGACATGTACTACTCAGTTATATCTTAATCTTTGTATATGTTTTACCGAATAGGTAGACGATGGCAAACCGACTATCTAAATGATGGCACTGAAGCAAACAGCAACTAAATAATTTATAATAATCATGTTTTTGTTGTGTTTTTTATATCAATAAATAAATCAATAAATAAATACAGATACACAAATTAATAAATAAATAAATAAATATATAAATAAATATATAAATAAAAACATAAATAAATGAATATAGAAATAAATAAATATTTACATAAATAATACATACATAAATTACACGGCTAGTAGAGTGCTTGTCCTTTGTGAACAATACTTTTAACGGTAAATATTTAGGATATATAGGTTAAATGTAACATGATTCGGACTTAACAAAATACCGGGTACCCTGGTGACGTCATTCCAGTTTGACTCTAATCAGGTTTGGTGTAAACAGCTCTACTTGTGTTACTCGAGTACATGCAAATAGTCATCCATAGGCACATACATTAATAAGTCCCTTCACAATAAGCAAACAAAACTGGTGATCGCTATGGAATACAGTGGTCAAAGGTTTAACTACAAGATTGAAAACTTAATGCTTAGGAGAGAGTGAAATCAGTTTGCAACAGCGTTCCATCAATGATGTTGCATGCCGAAAGAGTCTTAGCCACACTCGGATACAGGCAAACTGAAGTATTCCGTGTCAGGACCGATTATTTGCATTTTATGTATACATTCAAGGAATAGTGGTCATCAAGCATTGATCAATATTTATAAGGAAACATATTCTTGCTTAAAACTGATCCTTCAGGGACGTCGATGACAGACAGAAAACTTAGAACGTTAATTAAAGCTAATGATCAGGATACATCAATCAAACCTTATGTCATGTTTGCAAGCAATTTACGTAAATAACATCTAAATGCTATGAATATGTTCATCACTGATAATGGTGTATGTTTGTCAGTGGATGAATAAGCATGTGATCCCTGTGCATAATNTATATATACATAACTATTGATTGCATTTTAGTATTTGATGAATTTCAGATGACATACAAGAAGAATTAATATCATTAAATAGAATTCTGTATCAATTGTAAAGTATACCATAATGTACATTGAATACTAGTGGTGCATCAATATAGAATATCGTTAACATAACTGTTTTGTGCTTTTCGAACAAAACAACTACAACTTTTGTCTAGAATTAATATATATATATATAAACAGCACGTATTAATCCTTAATTTACAAGATGTATAGTTTATGATTTAGTAAAATATTTTGAATATCAAAAACTACAATCAACAAATAAACTGTGTATCAATACTACCATTAAAAAACAACAATATCGAAAATGTCCTCCTATGAATCCGCTGATATCAATAAAACATTTAGACTAGGTATATTACAACATATAATTCACATGTTAATCTATTTACATGTAAAATACCAACAACCGCAAAGTTATGCAAAGCTATGCTAGTGGTCCATTGCTTTGATATAACTGATAGTGACACGTTACTATTTTCCAATGTTTTCAATCATTATTTAGATTTGTTATTTAGTTTTAACCTATTTATTTTAGCTCGATTGCATCGAAAGCCTACGGCTTATTTGAACTTAAGATCTTAAGAACACTTTCTCAGTGGGGATCGAACCCGTGACCCCCCGGTGGCTAGGCGGAAACCATATCAACTACGCCACGGACAACACAGATCATCACAGAGCAAACACAATGCAATGCATACGTAGTTTACAAATAACGCTTATAACAATTCATTAAGCCCTCTTTGGTTTCCACGATAATATGCCGCAGCGGTAACCAGTACGTGTCCAATTTTCATAAAACAGCAAAACCTCTTACTGATTGAGCACATGTTAAGGTGGTCATACACAAGTACATGTGTATATGATTATACATTCAAGCGAAACGACAGCAATATTAATCCACCATGCGGTAGAATTATACTTGATAACAATCCTCATTCGAGTACGAACAGCATGTATCATCAAAATAGAACGTAAGCATAACCAATTGAACGCATTGATTGACTTTTCGCACGCAATCCATAGAATAAGGAAGCGAGATCTGTATTATCACATGTCACAATGGTCACGTGTCTACGCCACAGCGCCCTCTACGGCGGTCATTCCCTCCACGACCTCTTCCGATCGTCTGTCAGGAAAGGGCAAGCAGCGCCTTACTAGCGGGATGAAATATAGCATGATACCACTCAGTGCCACGACACTGCCGGCCGCAATGAACGAGGTATCGTAACTTCCGGTTCCGTCATACAACCAATCTGCAAACGAATATTATATGATTTGGTACGATACTTGTGTGTATAGGCTTGGGGTTGTGCTTTTCGAACAGTGTTGCAGTCATATCATGGAAAACAGTTCACCAAGTCAAACATGGAAAGCTTTGTCGGTGTTTAGAAGCTACTCTGGTTTTTTTGTTATAGCTTTTATAGTATTCATAGTTATTAGTATGTTAAGGGAGATAAACCATACTAGTCAATGAACATATCTTAATAATAGTGTGTGTTAATCTTTGTAATCGATTAAGGTTCTGGTTGAATTTGAGAGAATCGAGCACAATAAAAATATAGAAACATGTGAGAGAAATGCAGAGATGACAATACAAGTAAAAGTTAAAGAACTATAGTCATTGTTGTGTTAAGTAAGTGTGCCCCATAGGAACATTGAACCCTTAATCACAGTCGGTCTTAGCGGTCTAACAGTGCACGGTACATATACTGAGGTCAGTAACTGGCCATGTCCTAATATGAGTCAGAGGTGAAATAGGCAAGTTATCAGCTTATACACTTAACTCCATTTGTAATGATAAACTTTTGTTTATTTGATTCAGAGGTAATCCGGACCGCCTTACTTCGCTGGAAGGGCGTCGAAATGTTTATCCGAGGACGGCTAATTCGATTTCAAATCCGGCTAAGTTATTAAATAATTACGTATACCACCATTCTCTCTCTCTCTCTCACTAAAGCTTTTTTACACATGCGATATATGTGTGAAATAAGTACTATTACAAATGCTAAACTTGCCCTGGAAAAGTGTGAGAAGGCTTACCGTTGTACGACTGAAATACTATCAAAAGATCGTAACTCAAAGATGCTCTTATCCTAATAACATAACCAATCACCACACACGTTGCGGGGAATAGCTAAGATATTGGTGCATACAATCATTGCTTTATCTTGCTATTGGTTCAATAACTGCGTGGCCTAGCTGGTATATTGATACAGTGCACTCGTGTTGCGTGGGCTAGCTGGGATATTGTTGCAATACAATAATTAGGTGGCCCTATGTGTGCAAGTTCACACACGACACGAACAGTGAGTCAGACGGAATAAATGATGCGAATCTGTATGTCCCTCCCCCTTCATAAAGTGGGGGCATATTGTCTTCACACAAAAAAACAACATTTACAACAACACAATTTAGAAAATAACAGACGCCAACGAAATTTATTTAATTACATAGCCTTTTTAATCGCCATGAATTGAATCATTATGTTTTATACATGAAGCATGACTTAAATTTGTATTACCGATGAACAATCAAAACACGCATGCGTAGATCATGGGCAGAGGGTAGTTATAGCACAGGGGACAAAGGGCGATAGCCACGCCGCAAATTGTCAGAGCCGTGTTGTACAGGGCCAATCGGTTATCGCAGGGACGGTCTGCCAGGTAAACAAAGAGCACTCGGCTCTATTTTTGAAATACCGATGGCGGAAACAAGCCACTTGGCATTTTCAGCGTCGATGCCTTCGTTCACCACGCGGTCAGTAAGGGAAATGAATGGCATGTTGAATCCAACGGATGTGAAAAGAGGGGCGACGTGCTAAGCCGGATGCAAACGCTGCAAATTGATGTGCATGAAGCTTTTGCTCTTTTACAGACTGGCAACAATGGTGAATAACATAATCATATTAAAAGATTTCTGAGTGTGCCTTTGTCTAATGTTGATTATGATCAACAATAAAAGAAAAGTATTTCAATCACAAGTAAAAGAAAATATTTTTATAAGTTAAGTGTCCCCCACGATTAAGCAAGTCGTGACCAATGAAATAAGACACTTTTACTGATGAACATCTACTCCCGACTCCTCTCATGTCGGAACCTCGGCAGGAAGGCAATCGGTATCCATCGATATATCTCGCTGATGTGTAGGCAGCGGGCCTTGTCAGAACGCGCCCCAAGTTGTTCTCGAACCTTCGACCAACCGCTTCTAAAGCGAACGCTTTTACCAATTGGCACCAGGACGGTAAATTGATTATTAAAAGGACTTGCTCATAAATTGTCGGAATAACAATTTTACAACTTTTGTCACAGAATAAAAAACAACACTCTGTTCATCAGAAGTTATGTTATACTGAAAAAAACAACATTGCCATTTATACGAAATCGTCATACGAACGATTCGATCATTTTGCGTTTTTCTGCTCTTTTCGTTATTGTATCGTTATATTTTGTGACAATACATGTACGTGGATTGTTTATATAACGTATACACAGCATATACTATTGCAACAGCCCGGACGGCAGAGTGTTCATGACCATATGTCTGTAAACCAACGGTCAGTTGTTCAAGCAACGGTGTAGAGTAAACATTTTTATTCTTCAAGTATAATCGTTTGTATACTAGTCTTGAGCTTTCTAGTTCATATGTGTGCGTTTTTCAATTTAAAGCATTTAATTTTGAAAACAAGCTAAACTCTGGGAACACACCAATTTAGCTAAGAACGCGAATATATTGTTATAATACGTTCAAGAGAAGCTTTTCTTGTTGACTTGTAAATGAGCATTTAAAGGTTGATATTTCTCGAATAAGGATTGATGCTATATTAGGTTCATGTATTTTTTTTTTAAATACGCAACTTAAATGTTACAATGTATTGCCACTAAATTATCACGTAATTGTCTATTGTTACACTGAAACCCCAGGCGTTATTATTGATTCTTTTTTTAAATATTTTGAATATTCAAAAAGAGGACAATTAGCAGCGGGCTTACATTCGTTAAGTAAATGATACAATAAACGTGTTGTATGCTTAATGAACCAGTTCGAAAGCATCCTGATATCCGGAAAATAATTATATAATACTGAAATACGTAATGTGTAATTGTATTAAACTAAAACTCAAATTCCATGCATATTATACAGGCTTGTAAACACTTATCATCAAATAATTGGAATAACAATTCAAAAGTTAGGAGCCGAATATTAAACAACCTAGTATATCTAAATGTTATTTTCAACTTAAAGGAAATATATATACACGCTGATTAGATAAAGACGCCAATAACTGTTAGAATCTAACAATATCTTCGCTAATAACAAGCATAAGAAACGGGTCGATATGATGTTTCGTTATTAGTTTATACTTGCACAAACATATAGTTCAATTGCAAACAAGAAACTGAATATAAAGCATAATATATGCATCAGACAGTTTTAGTTAATACAGATAATCTAATCTAATATACGAGCATAACAAATAGGTCGTACTACTTGAATGTGCCTTTAAAATAAAACTCTTGCACAAACACCATACTATATTATGCATACATGTCATTTGGATATCACGCTCGAATCAGTACTCCAAACAATTTAATAGACCAATGGACGTCGTGCTGATAAAAGTGACTTGTAGAGGAAGTTTGCACCCAGACCTTGTCACCCATTGACATCACGACATAGGTCTGCAGTGAATAGCACTGGGATGCTCCATCCGCCCCGTAGTGACCTGAACTCAAAAGAGACTTGCCGTTTTGTACAATCTCTGGGTAAACCCAATTGGAACCCTGAGTGCAAGACTGTACGGCACAGTTGTAAAGACCGGCAACGGAGGCGGTAAACTTTCCTGTTCCTTTGTCATAGCCTTGACCGTCGTTGACTTCCACTTGTGGAAACACTACAATTTTACCAGTGTCGACAGTTATAGAGGAGGCGAGTCGAGCACGAAACTGTATTGTTGGGGTCTGCAGCTCTCCTGAAATAACAACGCTTACATGGTGCAGTTTGTATGTTGTTGGAATCGTTTTTTATATGAATGTCATATCATAGGCTCTTTGATTATTGAGTAGTTCTTAATTAGTTTGTAACAACCAGTTGCTAAGTATGACGTTTTATAAATCCATTTAGGAATTACAGATAAAGGCTTCTAATGAGAGTTATTACGTTACATATAGCATTGTATCTTAAAATTAGTTCCTAATATTACTAGTATTGGTAATTTAAACCGCAAGGGAAAATTGATTTTTGGTTTAAATTTATAAACTACCTTTTTGTTTTTTTTTAAACTGTTATAATGGATATCATTCATGATAAATCTCTCTGAAAGTTGAATAAGTTGCGATTAATTGCTAAAAAAATGTGAATTATGATTGAAAGCATACGAATGATGCTTATATAATACCAACAATACCACCAATACAGCAGCACACGTTTAAGAACATACATTTTGTTGGGTTGAAAATACATGGTCCAACAAAATAGTGCCATTTGATAACTTTTAACTAACTTATGGTGTTATTAAATGATGCTAACATGCCTTTAAATTTTACCTTTCAAACGCTCCACTCTGTCCGCTATTTCTTTAATCGCCCGTCCCGATTCAGTATTGACGTGAGACAGAGATTCAGACACGTTTGTCAGCGCTTTTTTAATGGCATCGTCAAATGTTGCTTCCATTAAAATCTGCTTACGTTCCATTAACTTAATAGCAGTGTTGACTTTATCGTTTTCATCGTCAAGCTTCCTCAATTCATCCACGACATTTTTATTAGTTTCATTGATGTTTTTAGGTGTTTGTTCCAAGGCCAGTTCATTGCGGAGAACTCGCTCCAACAACATTTCTTCATAATGATATATCGAGCACACAGAACATGCGGGCTCCGCAGCAAATGCTGTTATAGCGATATTCAGTACATAGAGAACAACTTTCATTGCTTTCGTCATTGTAGATCCGGTAGGTTGCGTAATTGCAATATATATTTATTTGAACGCTTTTACGTCGACACCAACAAGCTAATGGTGAATGCACATGATTGTTCAGATTTATATGCCTGGAGCATCACAAGGCCACTGAAATACAATTATTGAAATGTGGTAAGCCTGTAGTTCAATCAAAGTTACATTGCTTTTGGGTAAAACTATTCGAGTGTGAAAGCAATTCATGTCCACCATATATTCTTTATTTATATATACTCGTATAATCAATACATTTACAAGTCATTTTCAAATGCCTTTAAGCGGAGAGTGTTTAAATGATGTACTTACGATGTATTATGGGTTTGAATAATACACTTTCCTGGGAATCCGCAGAAGACAAACATTCGTTTCCTACCGTTCGGCAATAATTTGATGCAAGTGAACAACCGTCTATACAATAAATCACATGTCACATCACAACACTACACATAAAAGTTATGCAAACTATGCTTTCCATCTTTAAACGGTCAATGGAGTGATCACGAAACGATATTGCATTTTTTTTTTTTATTTTTTTTTGCGGTATGATTTACTCTTATATCACTGCTCTGAAGAACATAACCTTATAAGTCTCGTCTTATTAATTATATACACCATGTACAGCACAATATGTGTATACCTTACTCTATTATACTTGTTCTAACCTTTCATGCAAAACACAGTATGTAATGATGTTAAATAATTATTCTCATTACAATAAGTGTCTTGTAGACTGAGTGTATTTGCCTGTTCGCATCAGGATCGGGTAGTCAGCATGGTTAACTGCGTTCTCACGTGCGTTTGATTGTGGCAATTAACATAATAAACCTGTTTTTGACAAAATAAACTATTACAGCAATTTGTATGTAGTGTTATTTTATCTAATTATAATCTGTAATTGAAAACACGATCTGCTTTGTATTTGTCTAATTAATATTACTATCAGTAAATTGTTTCAGTCAAAACATATCGTTGAAATGCGTTTTTAATAACGCTCGGTTTGATGTTTCAATTAACTCAATTTACGCGTATAATTATGTAACATGTTAAAGAAATTAACGGTACAATCTGACACAAGACATTCAGCAGGTGTTTAGTTCAATCCTGTCTCTGTCTTTATACTCTATATTTTTATCATCATTTGAAAGCAGTTTGTTACTTGTATAGGGCTGTGTAATTACAAATGTATGGAGGCCATTTATTGCTAAAAATCCAGTTATGCTGATCTGATTTAAACATATTGTTTCCGGGTTAAATACATATGTGTTTGTTCTTGTGTAAACTCGAAAGGTGTATTTGAAAACGAGGTTTGTTGATGTAACAATGTACACTCGTATTTATATAAAATAAGATGCAAGTTATTAAACTATTAAATAAATATTAGTTCTACCAGAGAGACAATTCCGAGTGTTCATCCTGACGTTCAGGATATACAATATTCATGTGTACGCCTACAATAGAACGCTGCCGAAACTGCCTTTACATGCGCATCTTTGCACTTTTTGAAAAATCATGATTCGGGTATGTAAATTCTAGCTTCACAAGTTTTGAAATAATAGATTAATATTTTCCGCCCATTTCACCGCCTATTTCACCATCGTAAAGAAACGTGATCATTCGCTATACTTCGGTATTTCCCGAAAGTAACTGGTACCTGAAAGCTGGTTCCTTTCTGCTTTGATGTCGAAACTTCCTGAGCGGCGACACGAATTACCTAAATCTAGGTAATTATCTAGACAGGCATTTCGAGTTGATCGTTGAAACTGTTGAGTACGGCAACAAACAAATAAACATAAACATGTGAAACAATTTGATCTAAAAAAACAATAGTGAATAACATATACTACAACGATAACATTTATGACCAAAATGTATTGGGTACCAGAGTAGCCAGAAAAGAAATCATTAGTAAGTGGTAAGCAACCTATATTTGATTTTAATTATTATTATTAGGAAATTACATATTGTCACAAGTAAAGATGAAACATTAAAAAAACAATAGTGCCCACAACACAAACATGATGTAATATAATTATTTTTAAAAGACTTGTGTATATTTGCGGTAGATTTGGGTAGTTGAATAGGCAGGCATTTCGAGTTGATTGTTGAAACTGTTGAGTACGGCAACACACAAATTAAAAACAAGTGTGAAACAAGTTTTATCTAAAGGACAATAACATAAACTACAACGATAACATTAATAATAAAAATAATCAATTAGTAAGTGGTGTGTAACCTATATTTGATTTAAAGTATTTTTATTGGGAAATGACATATTGTCACGAGTAAAAATGAAACATTAACAAAAACAATAGTGCCCATCACACAAACATGATGTAATGGTGTCATTTGCGAGTGCGCAGGACGGGTTCGAGCTACGCTGGCCATGGCGTAAGACCCGTTTTCATACGTTATACGTGTTTGTTATTAGCTTGTTCTCCCAGACTCTCTTTGCAATATATTTAAGTTGGACAAAGCTCTTTCCCAAAAATGTCAAAAGGTCAGGGCTGTGACCAGTACTTACGGCGCCCGAACCGGCAACTTTAGACATAAATCTTCAATGTGTGTGTGTGTGGGGGGGGGGGCTAGACGCGGGCGGTAAAATACACAGCCGAATCAGTAAATCCAAGAAAGGGTTCACTTAACCTAACCACACAATAAAATTAAAAAAAAAAACCTGACTTTGGCCTTTATACCGGGGAGGTATCATGGTGTGACTATCTTTGGTTAAGTTCTGGCAAGTGAATGTGACATAATTCAGACTTAAAGCATCCCGCGTGTGGCGCAGAAAGAATGTTGAGGATGGAACTTTTCGTTCAAGAGTTATGGCCCTTTGCGCACCAACCTTTAAGCATAAGTGTGGATTCTTGTTTGCATCGGTACTCCATAGTTTTGATAGCTAGACCCCTTATTTTTGGTATTTAGATACAGGGCATCTTATATTATTTTATTTCGAGGTCACTTCATTTAAACGACACTTAAATGCATTAAGCCCTGTTTTCGTTGTGTTATTTTCTGTACAAACTTATCGCGCTTAGTCCTTTGATTTCTCAAGGGAGAAAACTTTGCTTGCATGTTATCCGATCGATATAATGGATGACCGATAAAATAATTCTTAAGTTTTCTTTTCTTTTGAATGTAATATGACGAGATGGCCGAGCGGTCTACACTGCTAGACTTGTACTCAAATGGTCAGTGGTTCGAGCCCTGGTGTGGGTTACCGTTTTTTTTCTTTCCTTAATTTTATTCTTGAAAAACTATATATTGTATAGTATTTATATTTATAATTTTTTACATTTTATATATTATATTTTTTTATATCTATTTAAACATCTGGGATGCGTAAGGGTTATAAATAATTAAAACCGTCTCAAGATGTTTTTGGATCAAATCACTGTCTTTACTGTCTTTACTGTCAGTAACTACTGCATCAGCACCATGCAATTGAAGGAATACATGAGCCTCGCTCTGGGCAAAACAGGGCTTAGCATGTGCGTAAAGTGTCGTCCCAGATTAGCCTGTGCAATATGCACATATAGCATTTTTTTGTTACAAGAAAGTCTCTTGTAAGCGAAAATTTCGTGTTGGCTGAAAGTGCTGTCCCTGATTCGCCTATGCGGACTGCACAGGCTTATATGGGACGACAATTAATGTACTAAAGTTTCAATTTGAAAACGTATTTGCTCAGTAGTCATACAATCAAAACTAGTTAACAAACATGATACAAAAAAGATTTGTATACAATTTTTATGTAAAGTACTCTTAAAGCATAAATCTGTCGATCAATGCTAAAGTCATTATATGTATCAAAAACATTATACAAAGCAAAACAAATGACAAATCACACAGAGAATGGTATTTCATATACCTTTATGCACGACAAATGTTCATGTTAATGGTCTGTATGTTTCGTTAAACACCGGGACATGATATAATTGGGTCTTGGAAGAGTCGGACAGCAATAAACACTCTGTCCAAATTTGATGAATTGTCCCAAACAAAGAAACCGGAATAACCTGATCAAATATGTGAACAAAATTATTTTGTTAATTGCACGGCATTCTCTCGGCTGCAATGCTTTGTGTCAACTTAACTTCTGCGCTGGTCATCTGGTCATTCTTGCCTAAGAACGGGGGTATATTCAGTTGCACGGACTTCCTATCTAACAGATCTTGGACATCTAATCCTTAATCAGCCATCTTCGCTATGTTATTTCTTAGTCGGAAATTTACAATTGGCTTCTTTTCGAGTAATAATATAATGTCATGAACCTTTGCTCCATCCGGTTTTGAGTCTGATACTGTGTAAAACTGGGCAGCATAGTCGTGGTCATTCATCTGTAGATAAAAATTATGTTTCATTATATTCATATTGACTGATATTTTACACATAAATACACAAAGGGGTATAGCTATGGCTAAAGGTTATATAGTAGTGTGAAAATAGTTTAAACACATGAACATGTTTTGTCAAATACTCATATTATTAACAACTAAATGGCAAACTATATAGAGCCTGGAAGTGTGAAAATATTTTTAACACATGAACATGTTTATTCAAATACTAACATTAACAAATTAATGTCAAACTAAAATCCGGCTTTGCTTTAACATTGCGTTATAAAAGTATATCCGAAATCCGTTCTCTCCGAAATATAGCCATATATATATGTCTATGTATTGAGGTTAGACGAAAAAAGCAAGAATAAGCAATATCGCCAATATATTAATTATAATAAAACGTACCGATTATCATAATTTTTACTCCTTGCTCCGAAAATAAATTAATTATCCATTTTAAAGAACACATTGGCTGCCGCCATGAATCATGTGTGCCTGACCCAACACAACGTGTCAGGGGCAGGTAATCCAGATTCTGTTGGCTCCTCCTCTGTCTCCTCGGCTATTTCCGTAAAAATTGTCCTATATGGAAGTTGCAAAATCGTCTACTTATGTTAATCGCCTTTGTTTGTAAAAGTCAAGTGTGAAGCTGTCAACCTGAGAGTGATAGCTGATGCAGTTTCATTTCACCAACGGTAAGGTGGTCTGTGTAAAGCCTGCCGTGTACTTACATTTGATACATGTGGCGAATTTAGTTTTGAAAGTTACAAAAGCGAATTGCAGTTTAACTCATTTGAAAGATATCAACTTCAAAGTTAAAAGTGAAAATTGAACTTGTAAAACTGAGATAATCAAAAGACCGATTACAAGCAACATTTTATATTCAAACAAATCTATTCAGTGCGATCTAAGTATAAATTGTCATATTGACAAGGCTGGATGTTTGGCAATGAATAGCCTCAATACAAATGTGACCATATATTAATAGTCTAAATATATGTCATCAAGTCAAACCCTGTTACAATTATGTCATCGAAATGACACAAAACTTCAAACACGAAAGACATCAATGTAAAAACATAGAGACACAATAATCTGGATAATTCAAATTTTGCTAAAAATAAGCTTGCACTGAAAGCACATTGTTTCTCCGTCAAAAGCAAATGTTATTAAAAAAAAAACATATTTAAACAACCGCTTCTAAATCAATGGAAACTAGAAATAAGTTTCAAACAAATATGATTTTTCTTGAATATGTGATGCGTAATAAAAACTTATTGAAAACAACTTTAGCAAGGAATCTGGATCGGATTTGCAGTTTCACATTTCTATCGACTTAATGTATCACAAGGCGGTATATATAAGTTTACAAATGATTTATTATGTAAATGAATGCAATAAAGGTATATGTTCATTGGGATTAAGGACTAGGCGAATAGTACATTACGATAAATCTATTTTCCAAAAACCTCACGCAAAATGTTAATATTTTGTGGAGGCAAACGAAGGTCGAAGTTATGACCCGGCAACCGGTAGATTCACGGTATCAGTGCCTGGACTGTATGCGTTTGCAGTTCAGTATTGCGTTCTGGCTGCAAAGAATGTTGTGTTGGAAATCAAAAATCAAAAGAAAACGTTACAAAAAGCAGCCTTTAATGAGAGGAGTTACGTTTACCCGTGCGTGTCCACGCAAATGTTCATTAAGGCTGATGTGTCAGACCAGATCTGGGTGAAATCATTAGGTTTGACCAGTCAGTTCCATTCAGATACCTACATATACAATTCGTTTTCGGGAGATTTAGTACATTTGTAAAGACAGCACAATAGTCATGACAAATTGCGTCTCAATGAATAAAATCGTCTTCAGAAATGTATGCAATTACAATTACGATACAATATTGTCATCAGGACTTAAACATGAGCATTTATTATTAAGTTCCATCTTAATCTTTGTATATGAATTTCATAGAATATGTAAACGATGTCATTCCGAACATCTAACAGTAAAACAACCAGCAACTAAATTTAGTATCGTGTTGTCGTTTTCTTCAAATATCGTTCATTGTAAAACAAGTGTGTGTGCTTCATGAAATATGACAAGCCTACAAACAATAAATGTACTCAAATGTAAGTTTCGTGTTTGTGTTTATTTCCAACAAATCTGGCAAGCGATAGTTTGGGTGAAACCATATACGTTCACATGTGTGTTTGGTTTGACATTTGGAATTATGCTAAAGCGTTTTTGTCGAAAAATGTTAACAATGTGTGGGTGGTATGTCAATATATAAAAATACAGAAACTTCAGACACATAAAACGGAGAAGAATTCTTATTACACACGTATGTCTTTTATATAAGACATTTGAACAGATTTCAAAGCAATGCAGGTATTTAT
>VMBQ01004534.1:52539-81143 GCA_007657795.1 Dreissena rostriformis
TATAGTTCAGTACTACGAACATTCTGGTCATAATGTTTTCGTTGGAAATTGTAAATCAAAAGAAACAAAAGAGATTAAAGTTAAGAAATAGTGACATGCGTATGTGTACACTTTAAAAGATGGCCCTTTAAATAATCGATTACATGTACATATATAGAAACACTTGCAGCAGTTTTGTTTAGCCTTACCCATACAATACGGGTTAGAACGACCGGGTCGATATTGATTATGATATTGAAAAAATAAAATGAGTTTAAGGTTTTCATAACAAAATATAGGTTGATATGATTTTTTTAAATCTATAATGCGGTTCCAGATAAAATAAAGATCATTTTATTTAAATACATATGACCCTAGCTACGTTTGTCATGCATGGGTATAAGATGCAAGAATTGTTTAGGATAGCAAATGAACAATTTACGTTAACCCTGCTTGAAATACATCTGAATATGGGTCGTTTGACATCGATGTAACTCAACATTTGTGATAGGGGCATACTTTTAAAGTTTCAGCGTATTGGCGCCCAATTTATTGTCACTTATTACACATCTATATATCAAGAAGGAACATTATGTAGATGAAATTAGAGAAACGTATTCAGTGCAAACACATATAAAGCTAGCCGAAATAACACACAAAATCGCGGATGCCCAATGTAATTTCTTTTTTAGCCACATATCAATACCATTCTTATTAAAACATATGAGTAAAACGGTGTTATTTTACATATTATTAAACAATGTTACTATTGCTGCTTAGATTTTCCCGCGCCTGCGAAAGTGTCCGGGTCTCTTCTCATAATTATAATAAATAGTTTGGTGACCTGTATGTTAAGCGATCATTGAACAAATATGTGTTTCAATATTTATATATTTTATGTTTGAAAATACAATACCTTTTTCACTATCGATGTTCCTTTAACAACATACTTGTTACGTTATTTAATGTGAGACATACCTTCCGGTTCAATATAAAAGTCGCCAAACAAAATGTATTGCATAATAGACTTTTGTTAATTTCCCTTTTTTATCAAGTGGACAAAAACCAATTTCATTAATATAGTAATGAAATTGTATATTTAAATAATCAAGAAATAAATATGTTATTCATCGTCACATTTGAAGGAATACAATGAATAAGTGTATTCATTTTCATGTGTAAGCATGGCTTTTACCCAACCGTCCGAGTTATCATCCCCCCTAGTCATATGACTCTCTACACTCATCGGACATGCCGCCAACCCTACTACATACCTAGTTGTATGTTGCGTAATTTCATTCATCAACCCTGAATGTTCAGAAAACATACACTGCTGTACCTATGCTCCTTACTTTTTCTTTGTTCTAGAGACGTCAACCTTAACCCAGGCCCTGAATCATCGAATAGTTCTTCCCTCTCAGGCTACAGCCATATTTTGAACAACAACGGACTCAGCATCATGCACCTGAACATTCAGAGTCTTAGATCAAAGCTTGACATCCTAGAAGTCGAGACACATCCATACGACGTACTCGTCCTTACGGAAACTTGGCCTTACACATCCATTCCTGACGATGATATCGCTTTATTGAATTTTCAGCAACCATTTTGCTGTGATCGTTCAAATCGTCTTGGCGGCGGTGTAGTTATATACGTTCGAGAAGGTATCAATGCATCCAAGCGATCAGATCTCTCTATAAATGGCTTAGAATCTCTTTGGGTCGAGTTAACAACAGGTAAACACAGATTCTTGTTGGGAGGCGTTTACCGTCCTCCTGACGCAAACAATGACTACTGGACCTTACTAGAACATAACCTTGATCAAGCCTTACCCAGCCGTACGATAATATCATCATCACTGGAGACTTTAATATGAACGTCCTCAGCCAAATCCCAAATAAAATCATAAACCTTATGACATCATACAACGCTGAACAACTTATATCCTCACCAACTCACATCACAGAACACTCTAGCTCACTTATCGATCTAATCTTTGTAAAAAACAAAAAGCACATACTATCCAGCCTTGTTGCAGACCCTTTCATTCCAAACTTAACTCGCTTCCACTGTCCAAAAGTGGTAGTTCTTCAGTTTCATAAGCCCAAAACAGATCCATTCAAACGACTCGTATGGGTCTACGACAGAGGAAACTATGATGATTACAGAGTCGGCCTACGGACGACGGACTGGAACAGTCTTTTCGACAACGACGACCTAGATGATATTACCGAGAAAATAACAGACAAAATCCTATCTATAGCATCCCAAAATATCCCAAACAAGATTATCGCAGTAAGACCTCATGACATCCCATGGATGTCAAACCTGGTTAGAACTCTTATAAAAAAAAGGCAAAAACTTCAAAAGAATGCAAAAAAGTCAAATACGCCAGAAGCATAGTCAATGGTTAAACACGCACGAAACTTTGTCACTTAACATATACGTCAGGCAAAACAAAACTATAAAAAATAAATTAATTGAGAAATTAAATCAATCTAAGTAACTGTGCTCGATTTGATCGTGGAGGAATACACATTACGGACCGATAAGTGTAACAAAGCCACTGAAATTATCGATTGATAATGACACATGGTCATTCACGCATGACGAATTCACAACCACGCGGATCTTCGCTGATAATAGTCGGCTTAGAAGCTTGGTTAAGAGGCAATTAAGATGTTGAGAAAGAAACATGACGGAAATAAGGTCACAGACAAGACTATTTCTAATTGGAAACTCAGTTTTCTGTGGCTCAAAATTGAAACGGAAGGCAACGCATTTGTAAGAAATTGAATATAAATACTCCTTAAAATTCTCGGATTTTGATTTTTACTCATCAATTAAAAATTTCGTGAGTGAAATACACCTCGGCTGAAAAAAATATCTGGAGCTCTGGCTGCATACACAAATACATATATAATTACCTAACGACAAATAATCTTCTTACCCCTTTCCAAACTGGCTTCATCAAAGGTGACTCGATCGTTAATCAACTTACATGTCTTTACAACGACATATGTCAGGCGAATGACGATGGAAAGGAAGTGCTTGCTGTATTTTGCGATATATCAAAAGCTTTCGACCGAGTCTGGCATCGTGGTCTGATCACAAAACTTTCGTCGTTCGGGATATGTGACTCTCTACTAAACTGGATTATTTCTTACCTGTCAAATCGTTAACAACGCGTTGTGTATGCAAATTCTATATCATCCTGGCGCCATATATACGAACGTCCCTCAAGGCTCGATCCTTGGCCCCTTATTCGTCCACGCCTATATTGACGATATCGTTTCTGCGGTCAACTCAAACATCCGGCTCTTTGCCGACGACACTAGTCTCTACATTATTGTAGAAGATCCGATCACTGCATCAACCACGTTAAACAACGAACTTGCATCCATACATTCGTGGTCCAAGTCCTGGCTCGTATCGTTTAACCCTGAAAAAAAAACTGAATCTTTTATTTTCAGCAGGAAAAGGCGCAAACCACAACACCCACCTTTAATTATGAATTCTTTAAATATCGAAGAATATGACACCCACAAGCACCTAGGTCTCACTTTGTCCTCTGACGCAAAATGGAACGCACATATCTTAATCACTCTGACAAAAGCTTGGTGACTTATCGGTATCCTCAGGTCGCTTAAATTCTTCTTAAACCGCTCCTGTCTTGAAAAAATATACTTTTCACTTATTCGCCCTACCCTTGAATACTCTGATGTTGTCTGGGACAACTGTAGCGAATACCTAAAACAAGAACTCGAATCAGTTCAAGTGGAAGCGGCCCGTATATGTACAGGAGCAACAAAATAGTGCAACATCCAAAAGCTACTGAACGACCTGAAATGGGATACACTGTCGGAAAGAAGGAAACAACATCGCCTACTTCTATTTTACAAAATGATACATGGATTCTCACCACCCTACATGTCAGAACTGATTCCATATATAAATCAAACCCAATCAGACGGATAAAATTTAAGACACATTCGACATGCCAGAGCACGCACGCAAGCATATAGTTTATCGTTCTTACCCAAAACAATACGTGAGTGGAATCAACTTCAAATAACAATACAAAATTCACCAATCGTACAATCATTCAAAAACGCCCTAAATAAAGCTAAAACGAAATCCTCACCTCTTTTTAACTGCGGTTCACGAACTGGACAAATCCTACACACATGTCTTCGACTCGATTGTAGCGGTTTTAACTACGACCTATACAGAAGGTCTCAAGTAAACTCCCCCTTGTAATCATGTGGATCTCCAGAAACAATAGAACACTTTCTCTTAAGATGTCCACATTATACAAACCTCTGATCCCACTGCTTTGCCGATATCAGGTGCCCTATTACTACCAATAATCTGTTAAACTGCTCTACAACAGACCGTGTTCCAGGTTTACATATAAATTAATAATATTTTTGCGCTCTTATATTTCTCTTAAATATTGTCTACCCCAACCCTTTTCACACGCAAACTAAACACTTACAGTTCGACTTCTGCCCACACAGTTTACAGTAGCAACTCCACACAAACGGAGAGGAATTAATATAAGTTTCACATCGACCTTGTTTTCCAATCCAAAGCACATTCATGTTAAGTATCTGAATATATCGAATAATGTTTACATGTGTACATGTTTACATAAACTATTTGCTTGAAATCAAGTTGTCATAAATGTGTCAACCGAAAGTCGTTCAATGCATGCCGAAATCGCACCCGTTCTTGAATCAAGAAAATGACGTTTAATTTACTGAAGACAAAATTATTTTTAAGCAATCCACTTTCACTTTTTAAGTTTGAACGCGCTAGACCCGAATGGAATATATACTTGTATGTACGCTTTGCCCGATTGAAATATATACTTCACTGAACGCTTGGTACGAACGCAGTGTATCTTATTGATTCAATAAAGAGGCAGACCACGCCAGCGTCGGTATGACCATGTCATGATATACAATCAAATAGTAAAGCCGATTGCAATACGTTTTTTGTATTGTGGTACATAAGATGAAAGCAAAAACCTCTTTTTTTGCAAAAACAACATTTAACTATGTGTGAACCTGTTATTATAGTTATCGATTATTCCGAGTACATAAATGATCTGATTTTTAATTTTTTTTTTGGTAGAAAGGCATGTGTCCAATGCATACTATTCTGTACCCCATCACCATTTGACGTTCTTTGACAAGTGTACTAAAACGAAGCTTTTCGAGTTGCTTGAACTGAAACAAAGTTAAGTGTTCGAATATAGCATATTCTGACGTCATTTAATTTGTTCTGGTGTTTTTTTTTTTTTTTTTTTTTTTTTTTTTTTTTTTTTTTTTTTTTTTTTNCCTGGATTTGACGACTTTCTTTGATCAGTTATATCAATTTTATTATAATCAATAAGAAATACATACTTGTACTGCTGTGTATGATAAAAATCTTTCTTGACGTGCTGGAGGAAAGGTAGATACATGGCAGCCATGAATTTGTGATGATTTTGATTTGATTCTTCATTATTTTTATTTTTTTTCGATTGAGTATAGAAGTAAAGTCGAGTGTATTAGCTAGGCACATAGGGGCTGTATCTTTTGATTATAATATTCCTTTTTGTGTTTAATACTCATTTAACATGCCTTTTCAGTTTATTGTTGATTGTGCCTTGATATGACTATATATTGGATTAATTATACCATAGATGAGAGAACATGCTGATCGTTATATCCTTATCTAAAACAGTTCCATGAGGTGTGTTCAAAAGCATGTACATAGTAGGATATAACAAATCACAAAAACGTATATAACATTTAAATTTACTATAATATAACTAAAGAAGATATTATATTAATAAATGAATATCAATCATAATTTTAAAATCATGTTTAGTTGTAATTATAAATAAGTTTAACATGAAGCAGGACTTATACACCTAAAATTTGAATTTATATCAAGTTAAAGTTAACAATAACTGATCAATTAATATTTGAAGCTAAGTCGACACATGTTTGCTATTTAACTTCATTTAAAGATAATAAAATGACATATTAAAAATAACTGCTTAAATAATTGTCAGTATTTGTCGCAGTAACCGTTGTATGTGTTATATAGATGTTCTGCTTATCATGACAATGTCCATCATAAATGTGTCAATATGAGAAGCATGACAAAACATGGTAACAGGTCACAAAATCAATATTTTGCAACCAATATTGAATTCTATAATTACAATAATAAAATGCTTTACATATCTGTTGAGGTTTCCTGAGTCGGCTTGGGCATTTCCTTTTAACTGAATACAAGGATGTTTCCAGTGTTTCCGATTTATTTCAGATCGTGTGTTTTTGATAAGTGGTTTTGGCCATTTTGTTATTGTTTTTCTGTATATGAATACACAGTACATGGCACAATCGCTCAACACGACGGTGTTTAGTGGACTTCTTTGTCCATTTGGATGGGATGTGAAATGGCGAGCATTGGCGATATCTGCATGTGATGATTTCTATCACCAGATAATGTGAAGTTTCGTCCGTTATGAACAGTAGATATTCCTCAATGGCCCAAGGAACTCTGTACTTAGATTTCGCCACGACGCTGAAAGTTACTCTGACATTTTGGTGACCAGCTAACCTGCAGCGCAATAGTGTTAAGCCTTCATTACGTAGTCATTTAAGTTCAGAAACCAGACTTGTGAGCGGAAGCTCTATATTTATGGCATACCTTGGTGTTCGTAAAGTACTTTCTTACCGGATCGTTTCCTGACAGATTTGTGTAGAATACTGTAATTTTCTCTCAGTAATAGTTAATTTTGTGTACCGCTAAGTCATGCGTTTGTCAGTATCGATGACAAGATCTCTAAGTTGTTTTAATTCATGGCATTTGCCATTGTGTGTGTATCTATTTACTTTGATCATTGTTTTGTCATTTGTGTCACTAACTTCATCTAACGTCATAGCTTTCAATTCAAAGTTTCGAAGTTGATTGACAATCCGGCTTTCTGCCGTTGGCCAAGTACATATATACAAAAAAATATGGCCAAGACAGGTAATTGTACAATATAATGATTTAAAGATAATCAAATATGTCGATCATAACACAAAGTACGAAATACTATTTAATACAGTTACGTGTGTTAGAATGCGTATACAGCAGCTAGACGAATTACATTCTCACATCTAAGTTTGGAATTTTATATCAAAACTGTTTGCAATGTTTTGGAGCTTACGCACATTAGTACAAGACAGCATTGATATGTTTTTACTAATGGTATTGCATGATGTCCTGAAAGTATATTGTATACTCAATTTCTGTATATAGTGGACACCAGAATAAGAAGTGATAGTCTGATTCACAAACGTTCTGGTTTCAAAGTATACACTTGCGTTCTTCTCGTGATAACCTAATTTATCTGCCAACTTCTATTTTAAGACAAGGGGAACTTACTCGCTTGGGATTCTTGACTTATCATTAGATATGCAATCAATATATTTGCCATATTCGAAGATTTGTTAATTTTTTTAATCTAATTCCATTTTGGGCTGTGAAGCAAATGTATCATTCCATTATTGAACACATTGATAATTTATTCTTTGAGTTACCATGTATGCAATGCCGCACGTTAATTTAGACGTATAAAGCATATCGGCCTAGCCAAGGTTGCATTAAATTGATTTCAAACCATGACATAATAGTTTAGTTTTCGTACAAATTGAACTACGTTAAATTAGCCATCTGTAACATAAAAACTGTGTATACTAATGCATTGTTGCCATGAACGATTTTCGTCCAATAACGCAATGCTCCAAAGTTGCATAAAACGGATAGAGGGAATCAAACCAATACAATAAGTTTAATATAGTTAGAAGAGGATTGTTTTCAACAAAGAATATTTTTTGCAAAATATGTAATGTAATTTATTGATATCAGAGTTGTCATAATTGACCAATACTTCAGAACAACACATTACGATTGGGGTTTCTAATGAATCGAATAGAGCTGGTTTGGTTTTGACATATAATTTTACACGGCTAAGGAAAGATACAGGATGATGATATGTTCTAAGTGTTCATTTAAAAACATAAATACAAGTTTTAATAAACGTCGATAATTCAATACACTCTTGATCGGATGTCTTTACAAGTAGTCCGACTGATTGTCTTTCCCTGGCCCGTATCAGGCTTTATAATTATAAGGTTTAAATCTAAAACCCCAGCGTTAAACTATGAGCAGCTGTTGTTTCCTTTGCTTTATAGTTTTTCAATATTGTTAATGTTAACAAACACAGTGTCAATTGTATATTTTAAACACAAAATACAGAATATAAATATAAAACAGTGCTAAAGGCACCACTTGATAGACTGAATTTCACACTGTTCGTCACTATACTTTTTTATTCCACGTTTTTTTATATGATGTAATTGACATGTTACATTGCCAAAGTGACCACATCAAACGACACAGTATCAAAATCTGTTCTCAAGTTTGGTAGGAATTTACGATATCAATGTACCAGAGACCAAAAGGTACGTCAACGCGCCAGCGAACGACGCCAATCCATACGGTAACTCAAACAGAAATGGCCAGAGTTGATGCCCGGTGTGCAGCAACGCCACGCCATCAAATACAGATTGGCGCACAAGATCTACCGCGCCAAGATGATCCCACTCCTCTGCAAGGAATATCCGTTTTTCACGATCTCCACGTGCGCGAATTTGTTTGGCGCCATGCAGTATTGGAGTATGAAATTGTAGGTGCCGTTAATGGGAGAGGTAAATTTGAAGACATCACCGTTGTTGATAAGCACGTTTTTGAACGTCATGTCATCATTTGCCATACAGCTTTGATTGGAGGGAGTTCTGACCTGAAAGAGGATAGTCGATATTGCAAACTCTTCAGGTCAATTGGAATGACGATTCAATAAATAAGCATTTTGTTTTAACTAGAGTATGAAAAATCCAAACCCTCAACTTAATAATTAATCATTTACACATCAACATGACACAGGACATCACACTGGGTTTGTTCCTAAACAAACGTATTACATTTTAAATTAATAAAGGCACATATATGTGCAGCTAGGATACTGATATATCGTCCTCGATGCTCTCGCATTAGCAACGAAGAAGAGGACATGGGGTTATCACAGTGTACATCGCGTCTCCTGATACCACATTGCACGTGGTACATCATACCGACCACAGTGCAGTGACTTTAAATATAAGTGGATATAATAAATTATAATGTATTTCAATTGTTTGCTTAAGCCAAGTTATTTAGCTCAATGGAAATCTTAAATGACATGCGTGTTTTAGCAACATTGTTATGTATGCGACAAAACGAAGTAATTAAAGGAAAACAAATATGTAACCGTTGAATTTTAAAAATAAATACTGCAACATCAAACATATGTGTGTCTAGTCAATGCGTATTGACGCAAATAAACAAGTTTAATGGTTAACAAAGTGAATACACCATCGACAATTCTTAACAATAAGGTACAAATAAAATTACACGCGCATCATCAATTGAAAAACACCTCAACCGCCTCCATATAGATAGTCTACAATTTGATGCAAATTGTTACAACCAGTACAAATAGAACATGTCATTATTTTTGTAGTCTTCGTATATATCCGGTTTAAAAATCACGTTTAACAGAAAATTGTTCAATGTGGACTTATCGTGCGGATATATGCCTTAAAATAGCAATTTATTACTCGAATGTCGGTCATGTCAGACTGCACGTGGTATTAATTAACAGTCCCTTGGTCGGTCATGTCAGACTGCACGTGGTATCAATTAACTGTCCCTTGGTCGGTCATGACAGACTGCACGTGGTATCAATTAACTGTCCCTTGGTCGGTCATGTCAGACTGCACGTGGTATCAATTAACTGTTTCTTGGTCGGTCATGTCAGACTGTACGTGGTATCAATTAACTGTCCCTTGGTCGGTCATGTCAGACTGCAAGTGGTATCAATTAACTGCCCCTTGGTCGGTCATGTCACACTGCACGGGGTATCAATTAACTGTCCCTTGGTCGGTCATGTCAGACTGCAAGTGGTATCAATTACTGTCCCTTGGTCGGTCATGTCACATTGCACGTTGTATCAATTAACTGTCCCTTGGTCGGTCATGTCAGACTGCACGTGGTATCAATTAACAGACCCTTGGTCGGTCATGTGAGACTGCACGTGGTATCAATTAACTGTCCCTTGGTCGGTCATATGAGACTGCACGTGGTAACAAATTCCTGTCCCTTGGTCGGTCATGTCAGTCTGCACCTGGTATTAACTAACTGTCCCTTGGTTTGTCATGTCAGACTGCACGTGGTATCAATTAAATGTCCCTTGGTCGGTCATGTCAGAATGCACGTGGTATCAATTAACTGTCCCTTGGTCGGTCATGTCAGACAGCACGCGGTATCAATTAACTGTCATTTGGTCGGTCATGTCAGACTGTACGTGGTATCAATAAACTGCCCCTTGGTCGGTCATGTCAGACTGCAAGTGGTATCAATTGACTGTCCCTTGGTCGGTCATGTCAGACTGTACGTGGTAACAATTAACTGTCCCTTGGTCGGTCATGTCAGACTGCAAGTGGTATCAATTAACTGTCCCTTGGTCGGTCATGTCAGTCTGCAGGTGGTATCAATTAACTGTCCCATGGTCGGTCATGTCAGACTGTACGTGGTATCGTTTAACTGTCCCTTGGTCGGTCGTGTCAGACTGCACGTGGTATCAATTAATTTCCCCTTGGTCGGTCATGTCAGACTGCACGTGGTATCAATTGACTGTCCCTTGGTCGGTCGTGTCAGACTGCACGTGGTATCAATTGACTGTCCCTTGGTCGGTCGTGTCAGACTGCTCGTGGTATCAATTAATTGCGCCTTTGTCGGTCATGTCAGACTGCACGTGGTATCAATTAACTGCCCCTTGGTCGGTCATGTCAGACTGCACGTGGAATCAATTAACTGTCCCTTGGTCGGTCGTGTCAGACTGCACGTGGTATAAATTAACTGTCCCTTGGTCGGTCATGTCATACGGTACGTGGTATCAATTAACTGTCCCTTGTTCGGTCATGTCAGACTGCACGTGGTATCAATTAACTGTCCCTTGGTCGGTCATGTCAGACTGCAAGTGGTATCAATTAACTGTCTCTTGGTCGGTCATGTCAGACTGCAAGTGGCATCAATAAACTGTCCCTTGGTCGGTCATGTCAGACTGAACGTGGTATCAATTAACTGTCCCTTGGTCGGTCATGTCAGACTGCACGTGGTATCGTTTAACTGTCCCTTGGTCGGTCATGTCACACAGCACGTGGTATCAATCAACTGTCTCTTGGAATCGGCATCGTAGACAGCAGCGATGTGATTATTTAATAATTACATAAGAAATATATAAATAGTAAGTATTTTTAACCTAACCTGTTTAACGCATAATCATCTTCAACTTCCGTGTATATTCACCAATGGGTAAACAATTAGTGTATTTATCTATCCAGCAACTCGGTTATTTGCCAGCGTTGACGAAAAGTGTTTTGTTTCAAAAAAAAAAAAAAAAAAATATTATCAGTTAAACAAACAAACATGCCAGTCCATATCCGTGTTGATTGAAATAAATTGTTGTGTTGTATCGTTCATTGGTATTGCGTCTAGCAACGCTAATTCGACAATGACTTGGCTGGATTACAGTAAAACTATATAAGTAGTTTTGAGTCTGCGTTGCTAGATTATAGAGAACGTCGAGTTAATAGATCGAGTCATGTCTTATCTCATTAAAGGTGTGTATAAAATGTTTATAAAGCGATTAACGGCAACATGAATTAATATCATATTCAAGGAATATTGGGGATAAATAGTTGTAAAAGTGTAGTTAAAGATTAATTTTCAATAGCATAAATGACATACATACTTAACATAATAAATGCACATGGTATGTCTATGCTCATTCTATTGCGATAATATAGATCTTCCAGAATTGATTGAGCTAATACAGTTTTATTGATAGTGTGCTTGATATACGTATCTGTTTCAGGTTTCTTCTTCGTGTTCGTTTTAACAAGCTGCACTTCGTCAGGTAAATGAATTGTGAATTATTTAATATGTGTTTAAATTACCTACGTGTTTTGTTTTTCCATGTAAATAACTGCTTCATTAAGTTAATCACCTCTAACCCTTTTCAGGTTTTCTGCTTGACACGACCCCTACATATGGTGAGTAAAGCGAATAATAGTGAATAATATGTTGTAACAAGTGTAAGAAGTCATGCCATGTCTTTTGTTTAAAAGCTTGCAATTTAAATGAGATAATTGTATCATGTTACAATGGTGGAGCAATTATTTAAGTTAAGCAAAACCTGTATACAATCGTATGCACTAAGCGTATAATTATAACACTGGGGTCATTTTCAAACGTAGTTTTACTGAATGCGCTGTACGCTCAATACCTATGTTTTATCATGTATAGCATGCGTTGACCAGCAACAGAACTGCGATGTCTTCAATTCATCATTCGCCGTTTGCAAAGACCTGCATCATGCCTATCAGATCTGTCGAAAGTTTTGTGGATTATGCAACGTTGGTACGTATCTGAAAACGCATAAGTAGTTTACTGGAAAGTCAAAGTATAACGACAGATATGTTTGAAATATGGGTTTGTTTAAAAATCATAGGATCTGTTCTATATCAATCACAACTAAGGCTACTACTTAATTAGAAAATGACTTATTTATCACTTATTATTTAACAATATTTGTTGTAACGCGTTGAGTCTTGTAATTAAGTAAGGTGACTCAATGCGAACATTGAACTCAAATTACACTCATCGTATTTAAACCAGTTGACTAAACTTCACGTGATGTATTTGTCTCCGGAATACTAAAGATATAAACTAAAGCTTTTCTTGTTGACATCGTGTAACACAACAATGTTTATGTGGTAATGCTAGCCTATATAATGCACAATGGTTAATAATGTTGTTCATAGTTCACGGCGGATGGTCGGAGTGGAGCGCTTGGGGGTTGTGCGACGTCACATGTGACAACGGCACCATGACGAGGACCAGACAATGCAACAACCCACAACCTGTCAATGGTGGAGAGGATTGCCAGGGGCCTCCACAAAACAATGGAGAATGTCTGCTCAACAGATGTCCAAGTAAGGCGAATCTAACGGTCGTGCGTTGAGTCAATACTTCATACACAATATAAACATTCCACATTAAACAAAAATTATATTTACATGTATAAATTGAATGTTATTGTTTGTTCGTACACAATTCACTCCTCATTTTAGCTTGTGTCATGATATCACAGATATTTTACACTTTTCCTTACATAAGCAAATCTGAGGATTATGGTGTAGCTTAATGAATGGTGATATGGGTCAATACGTCATACACATCCGCTTCACAAAGACTATCTTATAAATTGGGTGTTTTTGTTTTAAATTTACAATTCACTTAACAACTTAATGTGTGACATGATTGAAATATATCACATTGACACACTTATTTAAATTATCAAATTTGAAGCTTTTGGTGTACTTTAATGAATGCTAGTATGGTTATGTAATATATAGCCCATGGGGGATGGAGCGTATGGAATGATTGGGGGTCGTGCAGTGTCACGTGCGGAGTCGGTCTGAGGAGACGTGACCGAGCTTGCGATAATCCGTGGCCTTCACGTGACGGACACCACTGCTCTGGAGACAACATCAACTACGAGATCTGCTCAGAGCGTGTTTGTGCAAGTAAATAACATTGTGTTTTCCAAAGTTAGTTAAAAGTAAGCACATATTCAACTTAATTTGCATCTTAGTAATGGCTGACGCTTTGGTGAACTAACTATATGAAACCATCCTTTAAACATTGTTTGTTTGGGATAACCCGATCGACTCTCCCTAATTAAGCCGGCCCAAATTTGTACTTCAGTCTGTACTTTTTTTCGCACGTTTAAACCATAAAACCCTGATTTTCTGTGTGACAATATTGCGGTCCTCGCTTAAATTTGATCTAGCGAGTAAAATGTATCTGGCTGCGTCTGTCATATAAAAATAAACTGAAGTTTTTCGTCTTCCCATGCCAATTTTATTTGCTATCAACGCAAATATATTTTTCAAATATACGTTGTATGTATCGCTTTTCCTTAACAAATTAACAACACAGCGTAGGTCTGAGGCAACATTTTAATTCAATATGATCTTTGACTGTTAATTGTTGTTGGGTGTACAGATTACTATGTGCACCGCGCAGAATCTGAATTATTTCTCGCTGTTGTTTTGGTTGTGAAACACACGAATTAGATATTGGGCAACATTTTGCAATCACATGCATTTTTTTAATTTGATTTAAAGTTAATCAACATACGCACATGTTTAAAAAACTTTCAGCGCAAAAAACACAGACCTACCGACCTCATCTGATAAGAAGTTGCTCGGGTTATCCCAAACAAACATTTTGTTCAAGATGGCCTAACTTATACGCTAGTCTATTAGTACCCCTTGTAGCACTATTTAATGTAATTATATCAAACATAAATATAAATTAATTATTAGTTTTTAATATAAATAATAGAAACAAAACCGAGGAATATAAATAAATATGAAAAAAGTAAAATTAACATAAAATGGATATACGCCTTTGAATTTTAAAGAAAATTTAGTTTTAAATAAACAAGTTACCAAATTAACCAGATGACATAGACAATTCATTGTAGTTTATAGCCACGAGCGTATGTGTATCGATCACTTAATAAACCCATAAGTTCAAACAATAAAACTCGACCGGTGTCCTTCACTAACGTTTTTCATTAATTTAGAGTGTGTGTTTTTTTTTTAATGAATTAAATGATGCATTATAATATTTTACCAGACGTTAACCGCTTGTGCTACATAACATTTTACCATCGCATGTAATTTATTAATAGTATTTAAAGCAATGACAATGACGTTAGCATAATCATTATATTATGCATTTTGATTTCTATATTGTATAGCATGGACTGATTGGGGATCCTGGAGTTCGTGCTCTGACACCTGTGGCTATGGTCTCAAAGAACGCTATAGGAACTGCAGTGGGGCGTCTGAACTGCAGAATTCCTGTGTTGGGTCTGATGTTCAAAATGTGATGTGCAAAACATCATGTAATGAAAACCGATGTAAGTATATCTAAACAAAGAATAGTTCAAACATGTAATTTTCAAATACATATTGTATTATGTAATTGCTTAATGTTGAAAGTACTTTTTAGCAGTCATTTAGTTAGCGGTAATTATTAAAAACATGCTACATCCTCTGATATTATTTATTTGGACGATTATCTCAGTAAGACAAACCTTCTGAAAACTCGTATGTGTTGTTTTCTAACAGCATTTATTATATCAAAGACAGTTAACACAATCAGATTATTTGAACAAACAATGATGTCAGAGATGAGAGACAACAACGCAGATCGATTTAAGTGTTTACTTTTCGCACCTCGAAATGACTGCCTCGTGTCCGCTGTATACATGTGAAGAAAGTGTTTCAGTGTGAAATATAATGGCCGCTTACGGGAAGTTACCGTTATATTGAGGTGTTATAACTATTAATTTTCGTCGCAGGGGGATCTAGACAGATCGTTTACACCAATTGATTGCTATACTCAGGTGGACGCTAGGTCAGATTGGGACGTTTGTTTAATTATGTGTTTATCACATGTCGTCATTTTTAATTACATCTGTTTATGCATTGATTGCACTATGCATAATTGTTTTCGATCCGCCGCTTGTTGGCTATTAAAATTACAGCATCCCTGAACAAACAGTTAACGCATTGTGCTTGGCGCGTATAAACAATTGGTGCTATTCCTTACTATTCCAATTAAACGAAGTAAGTGATGTCAAAACAAACTTTAATGCTTTAGCTTTAAACAGGAAAGATCAACTGTCAGCTAAGTACACATTGTAATGAACTCCATTTCGTTAAGTTTGTGGATTTATCTGAATCACGAAATAACGCAGGATTTGTGCGTGGATCCTGCGTTAAGTACGGGGAACAGTGAGTATTTTATTTCTTTGATAAGTATGTCTTATACAAATCACATTTGGGCACAGTTATTCGCTGGGTGCATACATTCGTGGAACGGCGACCCACGCAATAAACGGGAATAAATAGCCCGCGAGTTATAATGATTTTACAGTATGCAGGAATAATATTTAAAACATGATCAATCAGTATAAAAATTTCGGTATAATTACGTTCTGAGTATGCAGTTAGTTTGTCTTACTTATATTAATTCCATAAAAAAAATACTCGTCATGGTCTACAACACGCGTCTTATAGTTTTCCTGTGATTGAAACAGTGTTTTAAAAAGGTTATGCAATAGAGCCGGAGGCACCATACTGGCACTGGTTCGCGCACCATTGTAAAGAAGTGTTGAACAATCAACTTGAATTTTCCTTTAAAACGCATCACATTAAAATACACAATCGTTTGATTACGTTCCAACCCAGATGTAATTCCTAACATAAGATAAAAAAAAACATAATTACATAATTACTCTTTATCTATCAATGGCCTGGTTATGAAACTGATAACATATGATTTTGAAAACGCAGTATGAAATGCTAACACATGTTGTATCTTTAACTATATCTATTCATGTATTAATGATAATTTGTATTTTAGATCAATTAGTGGTTCCTGTGATATATTTTTTCGCCCGAACCCCAGCAGAGCTAACCATGACGACAGAAGGGAAAGATGTTATTTTTACTGCTGTAAATGTCAACGAAGGTCAAGGCTATGACCGGTCCAATGGCAGATTCACAGTGTCAGTCCCGGGACTGTATGTGTTTACAGTTCAACATTGCATACAAAATGCACATTGGTCCGACCTGGAAATTGTTCACAAAGGGACAACACTGCAACGGGCAATCAACCAGGATGCTGATAGTGATTATTCGTGTTCCTCTATGCAGGCATTCACATTTGCTGACTTGTCAGATCAAATATGGGTGAAGACCACGGGTTCGTGTTATTTCTACGATAACGCTGTTCGATATACATCCTTTTCCGGCGCACTGATTCATACATAAAATACTTACATGTCTGTTAGATACAATATCCGACTTTTTTACCTAGTCATTAGGAAATAGACACATATATATATATAATGGAACTTATCTACTGTGATTTTATTAAACAAAAAACTAAAATTAAATTTATTGTGCATCCAAAATACAATACGGCTCCGGCGTGCGATTGTAAAGTTATCATTATTATTTTCACATCTATATCTGTCACACACATTAAATAAAAAATGGTGGTCACCATGAATTATTTTACGGTGTTTGTTTCCCATATTAGATAATACAACAGAACGTATTCCCGAACATATACGTATATATTTCAAGCTTCGGAGGATGTAAGCAGTAGAGCTATTTATCGTTATTGTGATGAGACATATTTACGATTATGCTAACACCTAGTTTGTTTGACACATTTCTGTAGATGCAACGCTTACTTGATCCATTAACACATTCTATAGATGGACCATATGTCTTTGTATACTAATAACTTTAAAACCTATCTCTTAATCGTTTGAATGGATGTCCGCTTCTTACGCCGCTAGAAACCTCAAATTTTGTGTAAAAATTGTCTGCCTGTATAGGTACACTTGTTTGAGAATGTTTTAGATAAGCGTTTATTTTGGGCTTAATTTTGGGAAAAGTATGAGGTTCGCATGAACCTCAAAATGGTTGAAATCCTAAATGCTGTGCAATTACTGTTCCTAGCCAATTATCTAAGTTATAATACTTTTATGTTATAGGACAGTACTCTATTCGTTTTCACAGTTTACAAAACAATATTTTTAATAACGTGTGAGCTTGTTTAAAAGAGAATTACACAAACCTCAAACAAACATAAGTTTATACGATACATCATAGTAAATCATGGTTCATGTGGGAAAGTGGTTGTTTTATGAAAATTATCCAGTAGAGAGCCAGTAACATAGTGGTTATTTAAACAATATATTGTCCAAGAAGAAACAATAATACGCTCCAATTACAAAAGTAGGATTAATGATTAACAACAACAGCATAAATTATAATAATACTTCTAATATAAGTTACAACAACAACAACAATTAATAGTGAACAATTAATGAATAGTAAAGTACTTATGTGAATACGCTCCAATAACGTAGGTAGGATTAATGGTTTACAACAACAACATTAATCATAATAATACTTCTAATAATAGTAACAGCAACAACAACAGTGATAATAATAGAGAACAACTATTACGATTACGCGAGTACACTTAACAATAGGCTTATAAAATAAGTCCCAAAATAAAAGAATTTTGTCCTGATAGAATTTCTGGAGTTTAATTGTGTTATATATTAGTTTATTGAAAGATACAACCGGGAATATACCAGTGAGTACACATAAGGTTATACTGACACATACAACAAAGTCCCAGGTCGAAGCAGTTTATAGTGTCGATTTCATATATCCAAATAGAATAAATCAATATGTTTTCATTTCGCTATAAATCAAAAATTATAACGGGATTTTCCAAAATTACTTTCACCAAGTTTCTGCTTCCTTTATTGTTAATATGCGCATACACAACGGAAAGCGACAGTTCAAGAATGATAACGCGACGGCACGACAGTGCGATGCCGATAACATGACTCTACGATGATGATCGCACGTACATATCTTGCATTATCATCATCGTATTGTCGTTATATCGACTTTAAAATTAATCCATGAAGAAGAGATGGCTTAACGGTTTTTCGTAAAACTGACACTTTCTCAGTTACCATATTTAAAGGTAGTTGTCCTTGGTATGTAACTAAGTGAATTTGACTTCACAACGCTTTCCTTTTCCATTGATTTTATTACTATAAGAACTAAAAACTTAAAGCAAGATATGCACGATATTTAAATCAATTTAAAAAAAATATATATATACTGATCAATATTTCAAGTTTAGTAGTAACATGTTTGCCATTTATCTTTATTGTAATACTAATTTATGAACAATTGAAAATTAGTGGGGACAAATTAGTAATTCTACAATGTTGTCTAAGTATTGGGAGTACTCAGTCGAGACGAATTTTGAAATTTTAAAAATAATTTGAAATATAGATGAGCTGCTTGTCATAACAGTTTGTGTGATATTAAACCATAAACAAGAAGTAAAGATAACTAGCATTGCAATAAATGTTAATAGTACAGGAATACGTCACAGATATTTCTTAACTCTATATATTAAAATCGAAAATTTTAAATCATTAAATCCCAAACATGCGGAATGGAGTTTCCCCAGTCATCTTGGGACAAACGGAATACCAGGAAATGTCTCTTCAGTATTGATTTAAGACAGCAGACATTGGAGATGGTAATCTTTTGTACAAAAGTATTTATTCAAATCCAGAGTATTGTAATGCGTCTCTTTGCGCAGCTTCCAGGTATTGTCACCGTGCTTTCCAGGCAAATATTCAAAATCAATTATGATGAAATCTCGAAATAAGAAGAGAAGACAACAAGTTATATCTATAAATAATCAACATCATAACACGTGTCCACATTACTTCTTTGACAGTGTTGCATTTCATGACTGGTGGTACGTCGGTTTTTCCACGCTCCGAAAGGTTATTATGACACATTCGTTTACGTCACCAGTCAATTACTTCTCCACGCGCCTGTCAATAACCTATAGTATGTTTCCTAAATAATTATTACCTGGGAAAATGTATGTTACTTATTTTTCTTAGTATATCTTCCCTAACCATGTCATGTGAAAATTATGTTTATATGACTATATTGTTCTGTTTACTCATATGTTGCAATTGTAACTTGGGTTAAATAAAGATATGTTATGTTCTGTTAAAAATAAACAATAAAATGAAAAATAAAGAAACCTTTAGAAATATTTGTATCGCTTGGATTGGGTTAAGGTTCGTCGACTCTCGGTTTTCTCGATCAACACGTGCTCGAATCTGTTTGGCGCCACAAAGTATTGGTGTATGAAGCTGTAGGAGCCGTCAACGGGAGATGTAAACTTGTATTCATCGCCGTCGTTGATAAGCACGTGTTTTGTTACTTCATGTCATCATCGGCTTTGGTGAGAGATAGTTCTGGCCTTTAAGAGGATAGTCGGAATAGCCAACTATGCAAGTCAATGGGAATGATTATTCCATAAATAAGCGTTTTGTTTGAACTATTCTTATTTTGAAAATGCAAAAGCTCAACTTATTAATTAAGATTTGAAATGAACACACGTTTGCTGCCATGCCACACAGCTTTAAATAATCAAATATAGTTTTATAATATCTTAATCAAGTCCGTATTCTACAATAATAGTATAACAGCTATTAACTTTTGTACAATTGTTCGTTTAGAATCATCATATACAAATCCAAACTCCCATCGATAACCATTCGGCTTTGAATTGCTAACAAATCTATACAACTAAGACAGGCATGAGTGGTCTGGTAATAAGCCAATAAAAGATATATTTTGACAATAACATCACCAACACTATTATAGGCCACACTTTGATCCTTGAACCTGCCTTTACTATAAACAAGTTCCCGTTTTAGTGAGGATATTAAATGACAGAAATCTTCCTAATATCGTTGCACACAATCTATATATTTAAAAGTTAATTTGGCGAATAAAACACAACTTTTAATACCTAAGCTTAACGTTAAAAGTCGACAATGTTTTATGGAAACAGACGACTTCTTTTAGGTCTTAAGCAGAAGTTTGCAAAGACAATGATAAATAATGTATACTGTATTTGAAGTATGTTAAGCACTCATTAAAGTTAATCTGGTTCTAACTTATATTCGCTACTAAGAGGAACAAACATTTTAGCATCAACATGACACAGGGCACACATGGGCTTGTACCAAAACAAACGCGAGGGCATGGGGTTATCACAGCGCCTGTCTCGTATCCTGATCCCCATAGAGCCCGTGGTACTGCATGTACTACATGTTTCGATCTATTAAGATTGGAAAGTTTCACGGTTGTTGTTTTTTTTTTTACAAATACTAATTGATGGAATACCTACCGATATGTTTGCTGCACGTAATTACACCATTCTACTTATGTTTGTTAACATCAGCATTTAAGATAAAAGGAACATCAATAAGCTGGTAACCATTGCTCTAGACAGGCATTTTATGTAAACATGAAACATGTCTTATGTCCAGATATATGTCGCAATAATTTGCTACACAAAACATATATTCAAAGCAGACATTTGTACTACAGAAATGTTATGTAAAACAATGTTTGTTATTCCTTAAACGGTAAACATTATATTCGAACCCAGCAGAGCTAACAATGATGTCAGAGAAAGATGTCATTTTTACTACTGTGAATGTCAACGAAGGTTGGGGCTATGACCGGTCCAATGGCAGATTCACCGTGTCAGTCCCGGTACTGTATGCGTTTACAGTTCAAAATTGCATACAATATGCAAAGTGGTCCGCCCTGGAAATTGTTCACAAAGGGACAACACTGAAACGGGCAGTGTACCAGGATCTTGATATAGTGCATTTGTGTTCGTCTATGCGGGCATTCACATTTGCTGAGCTGTCAGATCAAATATGGGTAAAGACAACGGATGAGTGCTATTTCAAAGAGGATTATTTGCGATATACATCGTTTGCTGGCGCACTGATCCATGCATAAAAAACCTTACATTACTGTAACATGCATAATCTGACTTGTTTACGTATTGTTGAGGAAATGAATGAGAAACATATAGACCAGTGTATGTGTTATTTTTTCAACGTTGACGTTCTAAAATAGACGCATCTATATTACATAAAAGGAACTAAACTTCCGTGATTTAGTAAAATATGCTTTAGTTACATTTATTTGAATACAAAATGCAAGACGGCTACTTTGTGATATGGTCAACGTTTGCACACGTTCCCTTGATTACAGACGTTGTGCTATTACAGGCCCATTATCCACCATAGCCGTGTTGTAACATATTTGGTATGGACGTATGATCTATTAAAACATATGTTTCAAATAATCCATACTTTTATAAGTTTCTGTACGCTGATTGTCAAAACTGTATCTATCATCAGCATAATTTGCTTTGGTGAACCGCATATCACTGGAATATCGGTATGACGTTTGCATCTGTTGAGGGAGAAGATTCTGTATTGCTCCCGGTACCATCCTTACTTTTATTATGTTCCTCATTAGTTATTAAATATTCTTCATCCGCTTTCTCATGCGAAACTGTCTCGTTCAAATGAAGGGAAATAATCTTCATTATCTTGTTCAACGTTTGCTTGGTTTTGATTCTTCCAGTCATTTTAACAAAGGTTTGAATAGTCAGTTTAAAGTGTTCTTTTGTTTAACCGTTCTGATTCATCTTTTAACATTTTAATAAGTACTTGATAGCGTTCACATTTAACTTTCTTCTTGGATAAATCAGTGATTCCAACAGTATCGATATTGTTCTGCCTAGTTAACTACAGCAGAAGTTGTTTTCACGTTTGGTTTCAGTTTGCAGGTGCATTACTCCAGTGTTACTACTAATTATTTTTACGCCAATAGATGTATTCATTTTCTGTTTGATTGATTATTTTCTGACATTCCTAAAGTAGCTCAATCATCATTTCAAAAAGTCAGTTTTTTTTGCGACATTGTGAACGATTGTTCCATTATTATGCCCCCCTCCCCTTCGAAGAAGAGGGGGTATATTGTTTTGCTGGATGAAGGTCGGTCGGTCGGTCTGTCGTCGGTCGCTCTGTGTGTCTGTCGGTAGACCAGTTCGTTTCCGATCAATATTTTTTTAACGGATTGACCGATCGGCTTGATACTTTACAAGTGCATGGGCCTTGGACTTGGACACTTTTGAAATTGGGGTCAGTAGGTCAAAGGTCAAGGTCACTGTCACAATAAGTGTGAAAATCGTTTCCGATCAATAACTCGTCAACTATTGACCGATTGACTTGATACTTCACATGTGCATAGGCCTTGGGCTGTAGATGACCCCTTTTGAAATTGGGGTCACTAGGTCAAAGGTCAAGGTCACTGTCACAATAAGTGTGAAAATCAAGGCACTGTTTTGGGGACCGCGGAACTCTTATTTTAAGATTATGTTCATATTCTGCTATCATGTCGTGAATCCGTTTATTGAAGTGATCTTTTTTCTCTTTAATTTCATTAAGTTTAAACCTATTTATTAAAGCTCGATTGCATCGAAAGCCGTAGGCTTATATAAACGCTCTCGAGTCCGTTTCCTGGTACTTGGTGTCTTTGAGGGAGATCAAAGGAACGCTCCCAGTGGGGTTCGAACCCATGACCTTCCGATCGCTAGGCGGACACCATATCCACTACGCCACGGCGATCTTTTAATTAATTTCATTTAACTTATTTATTACGAGCATAACAGCTTATTCTTGCGAAAAAATGTGTTTTCATTAGGGTTTGATAAAATGTTGATTGTTTATTTGATTGCATGCAAGGGCAGCAACTGCAACACTCTCCCTCACTATTATCATGCCTTTCTTATAGAAGCATTTCTGTTAAATTACAGCTTTATGTGTAACAGTTACATTATTCGTATATTTTTCTCCTGCTGATCCATAACGAACCGTTTTTAATCAAAATGCAATACGTACACACTTATATAAGCATATAATGCAAAACATGGAATGAAATGTTAGCATTTAAACCAATTATTGATCTCTCTTCCGTACATTTCGAATATTATGAATACATATATTGTGTTAAGCTCTTTAACATCAGCGCCTGTGCTGATTGAATAGAGATGTTTATGTTGATAATATTATTCAACATAAATAGATCATCGGACAAACACAATTTCGGAAGACGTGTATATGGGGACGTTACTGCAAGACTGTCAGTAGATGTATTTGATGTAAGATGTATGACAACCGTCCTATTTTATCGTTACAATTTATACCACTATAGCATAAGCGGTTGTAAATAAAACAGCTAAAAATGTACCTGAATACAGATTTCAAAGATTAAAAAATATAATTTGTTTGGTTAAGGTAGGATAAAAATTAATGGCAACTACTGCACAGGTCATTGATTGCGTCAATTTGGTTAATCATCTAAATGATCTTGACAAGTATATTCTCAATCTTTGTTAATTTTTATCGGATGAAAACTGTTTGAGTTTGTGTTCCTTATAGATCAGTACTTATGGTTTATGGATTACATGCTACACTTTGACGTTGATTCCCATCTTGTCCATGGTACATTCTAAACATTCGTGTATTTCCTAGTACAATAGAGATCTAGGCGGTAAACCATCAATTAATAAATGTTTCTCAAAACATGCTTTTTCATATTTTAAGATCAATGATATAAAATGATAGAACTGAAGCATACTAAGCTTTGAATATGTGTTGAAGAAATTAATAGTTATATTCATGCTTAATGGATTTTGGGATAGAGCAACATTATAATCAAAGTACTGACAGTACTGGTGTGACGATGCTTTTGAAGAGGATGGATATAAAAGCATCACTTTAAGTTTATCTACATCACCACAATTGTGTTTGTGGGTACGAAAATTTTGGGTACGAAAAAAAATTGGGTACGAAAATTGTGGATACCAAAAAATTATGCCAAAAAAAATTGGGTACGAAAAAAAATGTGTGTAAGAAAAAGTAAGAAAAAAAATGTGGGTACGAAAAAAAAATTGGGTACGAAAAAAAAATTGGGTACGAAAAAAAAAACGGGTTCGAAAAAAAAATGGTTACGAAAATTTTGGGTACGAAAAAATTATGCCAAAAACAAAATTTGGGTACGAAAAAAAATGTGGGTACGAAAATAAAATTTGGTACGAAAAAAAATGGGTACGAAAAAAATGGGTACGAAACAAAATTTGGGTACGAAAAAAAATTGGAGTACGAAAAAAAAATTGGGTTACGAAAAACAAATTGGGTACGAAACAAAATTTGGGTACGAAAAAAAATGTGGGTACGAAAATAAAATTGGGTACGAAAAAAAATGGGTACGAAAAAAAATGGGTACGAAACAAAATTTGGGTACGAAAAAAAAATGGAGTACAAAAAAAAAATTGGGTTACGAAAAAAAATTGGGAACGAAAAAAAATTTGGAACGAAAAAAAAATGGGTACAAAATATATTAGCTAATCTTTGGTTCTTGACATCAAGACAAAAACATGCATTAATTTATTTTCGACAATTGTGACACATAGACCATAACAAGCTTAAAAATTAAGGTTTATAATTTAAAAAAATAAGAATAGAATATCAGGAAAGATTTGGAAATCCTTTCTTCAATTTTTCTGACACAGGCTAGTCCAACTTGTCTGACACAGGCTATTCCAACTTCTCTGACACAGGCTAGTCTAACTTGTCTGACACAGGCTAATCTAACATGTCTGACACCGGCTAGTCCAACTTGTCTGACACAGGCTAGTCTAACTTGTCTGACACATGCTAGTCTAACTTGTCTGACACAGCCTAGTCTAACTTGTCCTACACAGGCTAGTCTAACTTGTCTGATACAGGCTAGTCCAACTTGTCTGACACACGCTAGTCTAACTTGTCTGACACAGGCTAGTCTCACTTGTCTGACATAGGCTAGTCTAACTTGTCTGACACAGGCTAGTCTAACTTGTCTGACACAGGCTAGTCAAATTTGTCTAACAAAGGCTTGTCCAGCTTGTCTGACACAGGCTAGTCCAACTTGTCTGACACAGGCTAGTACTACTTGTCTGACACAGGCTAGTCCAACGTGTCAGCGTGGGGATAACTTCATTTGGGGTTTTCCCAGCGTCAGAGCGTTTGAAGTGCCACCTGGCATTTTCTAGTCTGGTTCCTGTCCCGAACATCTCGATAAATTTGAAAGAGGACGGGAACCAAGCTGCCTTTCCCTTTATCAATGATAATCAGCGAGGTATGCCGATTGAGAAAATTTAGCTAACTCAATTTGACTGGCTCGGTATTTTAGGTAGGTCGCCATTGTGAAGAATTGTTTCATGGTATGATAACTTAGACGAGCTGCTGAAGCAGCATCGTCAAAAAATAAATAAAGACAAACAGATATAAATCATGAAACTCCTTATCACGGAGTCATTTATTTATTATTATGGTGAACTTTTGTTTGCCAACCACATATCCACCTTTAAAATATTTATCTAGACAAGTTATTTGGACATATAAAAACTTGTTACACGCATGTTATTTCAAATGTACTGATCTCTGCCATCAAATCTTTGTGAATATGGGTCACGTGTTTTTGTCTTGAAGCAGCCAATTGTTTGTGTATTACCGACGTATTATATTTACAAAATACAATAAGTAAATGATGAATTCGAATGTTTCAGAAAATTGTGATCCTTGCTTAAGATGATATGCTATGATAGATAGAAAAAACACTCTTCGGCAAATCCATACCATATTTCACGCATAGACATTCTTAGAAACAGTTTTCTGTCAAGTTTCTTCTATGTGAAAATTATTGTTCAGACAAAACAAATAGAAGTTGTTCTAGAAGCAAAAAGTAACCATGCATGAACAACCAAAATCGGTGTCTGATTTACAAAATATTAACATATCAGCTTTAAATGTCTAAATTCTGTCGAATGTAGACTGATTTCCAGCAACCAAAATCAAACTGTGTCATGGCTAAGGTGCTTTCATAAATATCAATTATATCAGGTATAAAGTCTATCGGAAGTGTGAATTCGCTCAACTCGGCAGTTTGTTTATCCAACATGTGCAATACCTTGCAAGCTTCTGTATACACAAACACTTTATTCTTGGTTCTGCTGCAAACAATGTGTTTAACAGTTCGTTCAAATGTGTGCCCCCATTGCACGCGCCAACTGCCTCTTTCGTTTTTGAAACACACAACTTCTGTAGTTGACCCAATCACAACCACGTTTTCACCAAATGCATCTAAACAAATGATTCCATGTAACTGGTCATTATTTAGATTTATTTTTTTACAATCTCCTTCAATTTTATTGTTTCTGGCTATGGTAAATGATGTTTTTCTTAAGCGTTTCGGGGTGACAGTTTGAATGTAATCTACATGATGCGCCATTCCCTGATAAACCGAGTAAACACCAAGAAAATGAAACGCGGGATCCGGGAGGGATCCATCGGTAAACTTCTCGTAAGTGACTGTATGACATAGGGCGTTATACGACTCATGTGTATAGATTGTGTAGATCAATCGCAAACGGTCAGTTGCAATTATACTTATACCAGTACCAAATTGCAGTATAGCTATAGGGTGTGTATTCTTAATTTTACACATAGTTCCTGCATCCTTTAACTTCATTGTATCCAACACTTTCCCAGCACTAGCATCCACTTGTGCAACAAGTCTCGGGAATGAGGCTAGAAAGTAGGTTTAAAAGCATTTGATATCTCCGCAATTGGCCTAATGGAATGAGCCATCTTGGCGAAATCTTTATTTCCCAATCCACTGGTGTTGGCGTAAGAACTTGCGATATGTCCTTTAGTCCCATGGCTGATGCTTCTGCAAAGTCATGATTTGATTTATTTGTTGCTTTATCTCCGTTGGAATGTTTTTTTCATCATTATTTTGGTCATTTCCTTGAGCTTTTTCTGTTACAAGTGTTAAGTTGTCCGTTTTGATTGGCAAGCTTTGCGACAGGTGGACCGTATTTTTTAACTGAACATTGTCGTCTGTATTGCAATCTGGTTTGCTTCCAGGCCGATTTCTGAGCTGCTTCGGAAGTCTGCCATGAACTTGACCATCGCCTGGATCCTCAGTGTCTTTACATGCGTCATCATCGTAATCAACTTCATGTGTTGTAACATTTTGGACTTTATCATTTTCTTCGGTGTTTGTTGTATTAAGGCTACTATTTTCAATAAGTATTTGTTCTGCAACTTCAGTCTGGTTCTATTCTTGCAATAATGTGTCAATATCTATATTCCATCTCGGCAAAGCTAAACTTATATGTTTTCTGAATCGCCTAAATTTAGGAGAAGTTTCTAATGGCGATCCTTCAGTTATCAGTACACTGGATTCTCCAAAAATTGGCAAATTATCTATGTCAGTGTTTGTTGTTGTCTGTGTACTCACCAGAGTTTCACGATTGTTTAAAATGTCTGAATATGTTTGGCTTACTTTCAGTTCCAGAAATCCAGGAATTCCACGCAAAATTCTCAAAATGGCGTCTTTGTTTGACTTGTCTGTAGTGTTGATTTCGGTAAGACGTTGTTGCGAAATTACAAAACACGTTTGCATTTTTCTTACATCCTGCTCACATGTATCTAGCATTTCAATAATGCGCTGATTGAATTGTTTCTGTTGATCTCTAATCGATTTTAAGCACGTAATCAGATATGGACAATACTGTCCAGTAACTACTTTATCTGCTAATTCTTGTTGGGTTAGTTCCATTGTCATTTTAAATATTAACTATACGTTTCCAAAATAAATTGAAAAAGAACTATTTTAAGACATGTGTAAAACAGCTCCGTTTTCATAAATTGTGTTCTATTCAACAAATTACATTGCGACAATATTATTGATAATCGATAATGATAGATTTAGTCCGTACTTGGTTTAAATTTTCATATTAAATGCCTGTGCATCGATCGCTTATATATATATATA